>MPUH01001705.1:0-10089 GCA_001970955.1 Stentor coeruleus | reverse complement strand
CCTAACACCCTAACACCCTTTCCAGTTCCTCCCTATCATCATGTAAAAAACATTCTCTGGAAAATATTAAAATATTCCATAATAAAACCTATAAACTTCAAAATCTCCCAACTATCTTTTCATACCAATATACTCCATATCATAAATCCTATAAACCACTTCTTCACTGACAAATTCAACTCCTCATCATTCATCACAAATAAAATCCTCTATTTCCAACAGCATCTCTCCAATTCTTTTCCTAATTCTCAAATAATCAAATTTTCCTCTTAAATTCATCACATTTATTTCAAAAACCCCTTCTTACTATAAAATCCTAATTATCTAAAGTTTTGCATATTTCCAACTCTTCAAGCAACAATGTTTTCAATTCATCAAAAGTAAACTCCTGGTTCTCAAACTGGAAATCTGCAGTTTCACTACTCACAGGTTCATCATCTGAATCATGAAAATCAGCCAAATAAGGATGTCTTAAAGCTTCTTCAACAGTAATCCTCTTTTTAGGATTAAATTCCAGCATTTTTTCCATCAAATCATAAGCTTCAGGTGATGCATTCGGTGCTATAAACTCCCTTAAATTCTGTCTTGGATGATAAGGAAGTGACTGTAAAAATCTTTTTGCATGAGAATTTGCTATAAATTCCATATCATCTTCACTTGGAGTTCCTAGTAGTTTGATAATCAAATCAATTTGCTTGATATAATTCCCCCCTGGGAATAAAACTTTTCTGCCAAGGATTTCAGCAAATGTACACCCAGCGCTCCAAATATCAACAGATTTGGTGTACATGTGTGATGAAAGCATGATTTCTGGGGCACGATAAAAACGTGTGACAACATATTCAGTAAGGTCTTCAAGTCCAGAATCAATAAGCCGACTTAACCCAAAGTCGCAGATTTTTATAGTACAATCTGCGTTTACAAGAATATTACTTGGTTTTATATCCCTATGGACTATATTTGCTGAATGGATATATTTTAAAGCACGTAAAATGTAGTATACGAAATATAAACCATGATCTGGGGTAAGTTCTTGATCAGATTTTAATATTCGATGAAGGTCTGTTTCCATAAGCTCAGTAATCAAATAAATCTCCCCGATTTCTTTTGGGTTTTCTTGGATGTGGATAAGTTTTTTTATTGATAAGATGCTTTCGTGTTTTAAGGTACGCATACATTTTATTTCTCTGAGGTTACGCTTAATGTCGACCACGTCTTCGATTTTGTTGAGTTTCTTGATTGCTACGAGCTGGTCTCGTTCAAGGTCTTTTGCTTGAATTACTATACCATAAGCTCCGTAGCCAATGATTTTTTGAGCTTCGTATCTTGGTCCGATTTTGAAGGAGAGTAGGATTTCCTGTGTTGTGTCCCTTTGGCTGTCTTTCATTTTTATATTATTTTTTTTTGAGTTTTGGATTAGGGAAATGCGTTGGTTTTGGAGTTGGAGATTTTTGGGTAATGATAAGGAGAATTGGAGATTTTTATGATGTGAGGAGTTGGAAAATAAGATGATAGAATTTTATTGAATAATTGAAAATAATATGAAACATAAAAGGAAGATTTTTATGATTTGTTGAAGATATTTATTGGGTTTTAAGATTGGAATTAAAATTTGTGGCTATTGTGTTTAGTAATATATTTTTGTATGATTTTGGGGAGAATTATAGGTTGTGGATTTGGTAATGGGAAATTTTATGTGGTAAGATAAGTTTGAAAGATTTTTGGCTAATTTTTTTTTTCTTGATGTGATTGATTTTCTGATTTTTAGATGAATTTAAGTAAGTATTATGTTTTAAAATTAAAATATACTTACCAATTTAAAATATTTCAAGTTAGTTTTTTGTGTATAAATGCTAAACTTTGCTTTAAGAGTTAATATTTTAGATATGATAACTGAAAATAATTATTATTAAATGAACATGTCAGTGTTTTTAAATACTCCTAGATCATCGGTAAATGCAAATGCACAAGAAATTGTTTATGAAAAGAAAAAAGAAACTAAACTACCACAGATTATTAAACTTGCAGCAAAAACCCCTAAGCTCCAGCTAAACTTTACTCAAGCAATAGCCTTGCCTGATATAAGCAGAATGCATACTCCAACACCTCGAAAAATGTCCCCAATCCAGACTCACATCTCTGAAAACTCTCCACAACCAGAAAAACCTTCCATCAACCTAGAAAAACTCGTCAAACGCGAAGAAAAACTCTCAATTCTCCAAGACACTTTAAACAACGATATGAATATAGGCAATCTATGTTCAGAATATTGGGAACTTTCTAACGATGAAGCACTTTGGGGAGTTGATAAGCTTTTTAAAGATAATCGCACAAAGAAATTTTTAAGTGATGCTCTAATTATTGAGTCTTTAGCTATAGCTTTGATGATATTTTGTAGTAATCATATAACAGATCGAAGTAATATTGCTAACCAAATCAAAAACATGATATATTTTCTTCATCAAAACTTCCTCACAATTGTTGATCTTGTCCTATCAAAACTCCCAGCATCAACTCCTCCAACTACATGGATGCAGAATTTAAAAGATACACTTAAAGACAAAAAACTCAAAGCTGTCAAAAGATCTGAACATGCAACTTATCTGAAACAACACAACGAAATTATATCAAATTGTCTTAGGACTATAATTCGACTTCTTCCTATAAAAACTACTCCATCTCTATCTATGCTCATGCATATCCTTTCTAATAGAGATAAATTTTCTATATCCGTAGCCCGATCATATGTTCTTCAAGAACCAGTATCTGTTGATTGTTCAATAATCCCCCCTTATTTACCTGAAACATCTGATAAAGAGTATACTTTAGTTCTTGATTTAGATGAAACTTTAGTTCATTATTCAATCCAAGGAACAACAGGACAGTTACTTGTTCGACCTTTTTGTTCTGAGTTTTTAGAAGAACTTGATAAATATTATGAATTAGTTGTTTTTACAGCTGGGTTAGAAGAAGTAAAGCTTATTTAGTATGCTGATTGGGCTGTTGATCTTATTGACCCACATAAGTATATAAGACATAGACTTTATAGGCAGCATACTTTACAATTAGGGGCTGCGTATATTAAAGATCTTAGTAAATTGGGAAGGGATATTAGAAAAGTACTTATTATTGATAATATGCCGTCGAATTTTCAGTTGCAGACTGAAAATGGAATTTTTATTAAATCTTGGGTTGGGGATACTAAGGATACGGTACTTAAGGATATGATTCCTATGCTTTTGGGTAATTTTTATGAAGATTATGCGAGTAAAAGTGGTGTGGATTTGAGAGCTGCGGTGAAAGCTACGAAAGATCTGGAGGTGAAGAAAAAAGATGAAAGTTTTACTATGCTGAATTTGTCTGTGTGAATATTTTTTAATTTATAATACTGAAATGTATGATGATAGAAGTTCATGTTTTGATTAGGTGAGGAAATGTTGAGGTAATAATTTTTTTTTGAGGGATTTGGGAAAGGGTTTATGATTTGTTTAAGTTATTTAATTTTAATTGTAAGTAGGTTAAAAATCCTGTAAAGCCTAAAACCACTAACCAAATTAGTATTAGTTAGGAATTATCGCTTGACTATTGTCCAACCCTTGTTAAACTAACCAAATTAAAAATCCATTAACTTTCCTTTAATATTACTTCTAAACATCATCATCTTTTTCTTCTACAATCGACGAGTTTTTCGAGTGTAAATTTTTCATACTAGCCTTAAATTCCTTTTCCTTAATACCAAGCATCTGACTTTTTTCTTCCAGTTTCCTCTTCAAAGAATATACTTCAGCCTCTTTAGTAGACAGCAATTTCATCCCAGATTCAAGTTTAATAAACTGAATCTTAAGTTTATTCTTCTCTTCCAAAATTTCCTGTTCATTTTTTTTACGTTGTTCCTCATTCTCAACATGAGCTTTTTTCAAAAACTCCGCCGCTTGTGTAACAGCATAACGATCATTATCCAACACCATCTGAGCATGATCCAACTCTAATTCTCTCTCTTTAACCTTAACAAGTTTTTGTTCAAGTTCCAATGTAATATTCTCAATATCTTTACTAAAACATATATTATAATCATTTTCTTCTAAAATATCCTTTTCATTTTTCGTATTTTCATTACCACTTAAATCTTCTTTATGCTTTTCTAATAACGTTAATTCTTTATTAAGTTTTTCAATCATCAGATCTAATTTTTGTTTTTTTTCAATAAGCTCGTTCATAAGTGAACTTAAAGATCCTGATTGTTTTTCTAATTCAGGTATAGTAAAAGTTCTTAAATCTTCAACTTGGATTTTAGATTCAGCGAGACTGGATTCAATAGCAAAAAAATTGTCGAATTTTTTTTTGTTATCTTTTTCTTGTTTTTCTATAAGAAATTCCCTTTCATCTAAAATATTTTCTCTATCTTCAAGTTCTTTATTAAATTTGTCCATTTGTTCTTGTAAGTCTTTATATGCATGTTCTATTTCTATTTCTCTATCATTAAGTTCTATAATCTTAGATTCATAGTCTTGATTTGATAATTGATAAAGTTTATCTGATTGTAAAGATTCTTCGAATGAAGCTTTTTTTATATTTTTTTCTGATATGCTAGTTTTTTCTTTTGATATTGTAAGGGTGTTTTGTTCTTCGTGGATTTCTTTACGGAGGGTTTGAAGTTTGATTTTTTCTGATTCGACAACGAGTTTTTCTTGGTCTAAATGCTCGAATTTTACTTTTAATAAGACTTCATCTTCTTCTAGTTTTCTTGATTTCTGGTCTAGTTTCCACTTTTCTTTTTCTAGTTCAAGTCTTTCTTGGGCTATACGCTTTTGATCTATTGCTAAGGTTTGCTTTGTATGATTTAGACAGTTTTCTAATTGCAGAAGAATGTCTTTTTCATGTTTTAGGTGCTTGGCTGACTCGTCGATTTTTTTTTCGTATTTTTCTTTGAGTATTTTTGCTTCAGCTAGTTTTATTTCCATGTCTTCTTTGTCGACTTTTAGTTTTTCTTGCTCGGATCTTTTACTGTCAAGCCATGCTTTTTGTTGGAGTTCGAAGTTGTTTAGAGCTTGCTGCAAGTGTTCTTCAAGGTCTTTTATATCTTGCTTTTCACAACGGAATTTGGTTTTTTCTTCTTCAAGTTTTTCTTCTTTTTTTTTAAGTAATTTCTCATACCTTGCAAGATTTTTTGTGGCCTGTTTAGCTTTTTCAATATCTTCTTTTAACCAATCATCAGTATCATAATCCACAGATCCATCATATTTTTCTGGACTAGGTTTAGAGTTATTCCCCCTTTCAGCTAAAATCCTGTCTACAGCTTGAGTAAGGAAATTTATAGCTTGTGCTAAAGGAGGATCAGAAGAAAACTGAAAAGAGAAAACTGGATAGATTCTTTTTAGTTGATTTTGTATAGAGTTTATGAAATCACTTATGTTTGTATGATCATTAATTGTGATTGAATATGGACTTAATGTTGGATCTGCTAAACGTGGACTTGAACGAGGGGTTAGAATTCTTGGGGAAGTTAGTCGGCCTAAGTATTGTGATGGGTAGTTCGGATTTTCTTCAGTAAAACCTTTGGAGTTTAGCATTTTTATATGTTTTTTGGTTATTAAGTTATTAAGTTATGAGGATGATTTTTGGTTAAGGGTTTGAGAAAAGGTTTTGGAGGATTTTGGAAAGGAGTTCGATTTAGGATGGTAGAGAGGGATAAGATTTTGGATAATGGGGTGGGTTTGAGGTAGATTGACTGTTTGGGAATTTGGGAAATTAACTGGAAAAAACGCTTGGATTATGAGTTTAGGAGGTGAAATGACATATTTATTTATATCTGTGGGTTGATGATTAAAAATACTATGGGAAGACTGGATGTGAAGAAATGCTTGATGTTGAGAAGGAATTTATAGTGATTTGGTAAAAGTGGTTTGTGGTGTTTAGGTGGGTATTTTATTATCTATAAATCCAATATAATATAACCACCTCCAACATTTAAACAAATTAGCCTTCATGAAAATAATCAAGCATCATTTATAATTTAATAATCCAATAAGATTAAATGAATACTATAAAAATTTTTCCCCATCACATCTTCTAATCTCAAAAAGTATCTAAAACCTCTTAAAAATTCATAAAATCCAAGCCAACTACCTAATTTTCTCATAATCTTATCTGTTCTTATAAAACAATCAAATTATCATCTCCCCATCTCTCATGCACATTTTTATTATAAACAATAAAATCAAGCCAATGATCCAAAGTTCTAAAATCAGATTCAAAAGACCCTCAGGTTTTAGCACCATAGGTAACTGTTATGTTCTAGTCATTAACGGAGATATTTACGCAAGTATAGGTCCAGATTGGCTTTTCACATTGATCATAGTTTCATTCTCTTTAACCATGTTCATAACTTTTATCTACATCATGGCTAAAGAAGTTGATCTAGTTTTTCAATATCTAGGATTGTTCATATACTCAGTTCTTTTATCATCTTATATAATCGTATCTCTTAAAAACCCAGGAATCATAGTTTCACCATGGGAAATCGAGTTAGAAGAAACTGAAAATGAAGATAAACCTATGTGTAGAAAATGCAATGTTGAAATAGAATTAGGGAGTTTTCATTGTGAAGACTGCGAAGTTTGTATTAGAAAACATAATTATCACTGTCCTATTATAGGGAAATGTATAGGAGAAGGAAATGTTAGATGGTTTTATGCATTTTTAACTAGCACAGTCTTAGGAATATCATATCTTGGTTTTTGGATTTATCTTAATAGCCACGTATAATTTTAATCCCAAAATCCTAATTATTAATATAAATTCCCACTAAACAATATTTCTGCAGCTTTTTGAGCGCATTTTCCTGCTTTTTCATATGCTAGTTTCACTAACTCGGGATTATTAAAAATCTCAACCAAAGTTTTCAATTCATCCTCTTTCTTCTCTTCAGCCCTTTGGACGTTTATAACAATTGTAAGCCTCTGTCCGAAACGATTACCAGTTGGGTCGACAGCTCTCCAATAAGAGTTGTATCTTCCATCTTTATCTGGACATTTGCAAATAACAGAAACATCTTTTTCTTCATTTGGCATTAAACATGGAAGTAGTACCTCATTACCTCCAAAATCTCCATTAGTAAAAACCAATTTACATCCTAATGGCCATTCAGTCAAACCATCATTTCTCAACTTCCATGTTTTCATAAAACAATCCCCAGGTGGGTGTATATCTCCTTCATTGCCGACAACATCTTTAACAAACCTACAAAGCAATCTTGTCGCAGGCTCACATTGACGATTTTTCGGCTTGCAAGTTTTTTTCTTTGACTCATCTACTGCACATATAATCACTTTTGGGGCCATCTCTGGATTACGTATTTTTATGAATGGATGGTCATGAAGCGTTGTTTTTTCACAGACTTGACAGAAATCAAAATTATTGCAAACTGAACATTTGTAACGATGGCCTATAATAGGAAAGACCCCACAATTGTTGCAACTAATATTTTCATGAACAATTGAAGAGTTTTCTTCAGACATCGCACAACAAAGTTTAGGCATGTAGTTTTTAATCTCAGTTCTTATGATTGAACGAATAGTTTTTAGCTTTGGTTCTTCGTATGCATCTAAAACTCCTGAACCACGACATTTCAGGCACTTAAAATGTGGTGGGCGGCATTTATAACAAGGGACCCAGTAGCATTCACGAATGATATCAGGAGGATTTTCTAAGATAATGCTTTCTGGGCATTTGAAGTTATCATAAAGACTTTTGCTGCATTTTTTGCTTGCTGAAATAAACAGCTGTAAAGAGCCGTTAATTTTATGTCCAGTGGCATAAGCTTTTTGCAAGCTACAATCATCAGCAATTGTGACGAAATCTTCATCAGAAAGTTTATAAGCAATGGTATTAATAAAACAGTCAGTATAAACTTGCTGTGTCATTTGCAAAAGCTTAGAAAAGGTCGGTGGAGGAATCCTAAGACTTTGTTTGCTTAAAAGTTCTGACGATTTTTTCGAAAACAGTGTTCTAAAGCCTTTGTCTTGAAATTTATTAGGAATTCTGCCTGAAGGGCATTTTGGTATATCAGAAGTGCCTGAAAGCACTAGGTTTAAGTCTATGCCTTCCATAAATAATAAAGAAAACTATAAAAAGAAAGAATAGTCTTGATCGGAGTCGATAAAAAAATGGGCCGTTCCGGGAATTGAACCCGGGACCTCTCGCACCCTAAGCGAGAATCATACCCCTAGACCAAACGGCCTTGTTATATCCTTAAAATATTTCTATTTATTCTATATTTAGATTGTATGCTTTTTTTATTTGTATAAGAAATCATGTGTTTATGAGGATTGTAAGTAATTTTTATAGGATTTTTGAATTGAAGAAATTTTTAAGTTGTGGAGAAGAAGGTCGGTTTTTGTTGTTTGATATTTAAGGTGGGATTGTTGATTAGGTTTTAATGGGATTTAAGGTTTTAGTATTGGATTTTAGGTGTGGATTACTTTTCTTTTGGGTTTCTTATTGGCCTTTCTCATTAGTATCAGCAATTTTCTCAATTTCCTATTTAAAGTTTTTTTACTTTTTAGGTATATAATCAACTTTACTCTTAATAAACTAAATCTGCTTTACTATATACTTTTTTTAGAATCTTCCTTTAGGTAAGTAGAAAAAGCAATATTTTCTTTTTTGACCATAAACTCAGCAAAATTTTCACATAAAAACACATTTGAAAAGAGTAAAAAATTGTGAATTTTAAGATATTTGCTTTGATTTTCTCAGTCTATGCCAAAAAAATTGTATGTGTCTACTCTAAACCTATTTGAACATATAAAAAATTGTTATATTTTGTCCTTGTAATGACTAGGAATTATTAGAATATAAAATGCATATCTGATCTTGTGAGAAAAATCTCTAAGTTGTTGATTATGGTTTTGTATTCTATCATCTCTATATCAATTATAATATCATAAGAAAACTTATATAAAAGAAGAAGTGCTATTTTTAAGCTAACCTTTATATATTCTTTACTATTTTTCCATATTCTAAAAGAAATTTGTATTATATAAATATTTTGTATAAGTTTTTGCACTATAGATTAAAGGTGATAAGAAATAAGAGATTCTCTGATGATAATGATGCTTTTTTAAAGGTTTAGTATAAAAGGAAAAGGAAAAGGGAAATATGATTTGATATAAAATTGCTACAGTAAAGAAATTTCGAGAAAAAGAGATACGAATAATATTAACACCTAGCACTGCAAGCTTATACTACTTATTTCTCTTACCTTAGCACACATAATTTAATATAACTTATACTTTCTCATCATATTTCTAATAAAACAATAAAAAAACCCAAACTTTTTCACAATCACCATCCTATTCATCTCTAATAATCCAAAACATAAAAATCAACTCTCCGTTCTTTTCTCACCCAAAGCCTATCAAATAAACCATTTTCTTAACCAAAACCGTATCTAAACATAAAACCCTTCCAAAACCCTACCATTTTTTTTTCATACACAACAACCTCATTCTCTTTCTTACCTTTAAATCCTCCTTTAATCATCCTTCCAACCACAAAATCATCTCCTAAACCTAAAACTCCTAAAATTCCAAACCTTACCAATCTAAAAATAATAAACCTTATATAATAAATAAGCTTATAAGAAACTATTGTTCCGCTGATTGCAATTAGCTGAATATATAGCCTGATTTAATTGATACTGAATAATCTGCTGACTATATATCAAAGGAAGCATATAAAAGTTCCCGTAACTCGGGAAAAACGCATCTTTTATCCCACAGCCAGTGCTTACAGTTTCAATCCTCTCCCTTACGTTATCAATTTTCCCATCAGTTTCTTCAACCTTCCTATCCTCACCTTCTGCCATCTCCACAAGTATATTGCAAGCATTTCTTTCAATCCTTTCCTCACTTTTCTCCTTCTCATTCTTATATAAAACTCCAATTTCTTCTTGACTTTTATTCACAATTTTCATATTCTCCCTACGATATTTCCTCTTTCTAATAGCTTTATTTCTTGCATTTTTACGTATATTTTTCCTCAAGTTACTATAGTAAAAGTTCTTCACTGCATTATCGCTTCTGCCTT
>MPUH01001704.1:0-10095 GCA_001970955.1 Stentor coeruleus | reverse complement strand
TAACACCCTAACACCCTAAGGTTCAGATATTAATCATTACATACGCGTAAACTATAGTCCATTCATTTTAATATTCCTATATAAAATACAATTATCTTAACTAAGAAAATATTATGCTAATTTGCTTGAAAACACAAGATTTAAAAAGCATCCAAATTTTCAACTAGTTAAAAAAGTATAAAAATTTTATCTGAGAAAATCATTTGTCTTTACTTGCATATATTAATTTCAGCTATCCTAGTCATTAAGTCAAAGTGGGTGGTAGTTAAGGTGGCATGGTTTAAACCTTGTCCGATCGAGGTTTGTTTGTCCTACGATCTCTTTAAATTAACCAATTTCAGCGAATTAGGTAAAGTAGAGGTCTGTATCAAAGAAGCCTTGATAAACATCAGTTAGTACTTGTCAATGATATAAATCTCGTGAAAGATGATAAAGAAGAATTTAAAAATTTATTTTGCGCCTTTAGTAGATATTAAACTGTCAGCCTTTAATTTAAGCATTTTAGCCCCAAGTGATATAAAAATCTGTTTATAAATTTTTCTAATTTGGTAATGCTTTAAGTATTTAAAATGGACTCTTAGATGCATTAAATTCTAATGTTAGGCTAACGATCTTACCTATATCTTTGGCATTTTTTAATTCTTGTACAGCCCTACAGAATATTTAAAAATAGATCACACTTTAGAGTCTAGTGAGATTATCACAAATATAGAAAGTTTAATTTATGAAATTCATAATGAACATGAAGGAATTAACAGTATGCTTATATAGGAAGAAGAAAATAACCACAGTGAATCATCAAGTGATGAATATGATCTAGATATCAAAGATTTTACTGAAAAGATGTGTGAAAGTTTAAAGAGTATAAAAAATTAAATTTTATATCAAAACGATTGAAATTGAAGCAAACTTCTTTAAATGCATATTTAACCTCTTAGCCTAAACTAGAGTAGCTATGTTGTAAGGTATTTGGATAAAGTGGCAACCTCGTAAATTGGACAAATTTCTTGGTCCAGAAAGTGCTAACTATAGGCAAGTTCTACTGTATTACTTATTAAGCACTGAACAAAAGCATATATATTAAATAAACTTTCCATTTCTAAGCTTAAGTCAACAAGTTTTCAATATTAAGCCATTCAAATAAATATGTTCATGGCGATTCAAATGATTTGCTTTTTGTGCTTTACATTCGTTGCTAGCTCAAGTCCATCGCTTTCTGGCTATTATTCTTATTTAGAACTAACTTTAAAGATGAATGAGCTTCTTGATACATATCCAGAAATCATTTCTAGTTATTCGGATGTAGGCGGACTTAGGCTTAACTCTCCAATATCAGCAATCATGCCAAAAAGTAAGATATTAATGATCGGTGGACTCTATGGAGGATACCCGATTGATGCATACCAAGTAATATATATTCTTGAAAGTCTAGCAAAGGCTTATACATCAAATGATACAGCAGTTATAAAAGCAGTTGATTGTGTGATAATTGATTTCTTACCAGTACTTAATGAAGGTGCATACATTGAATCTGAAGTGGTTTTTAACGAGACAGGAAGCTTCCAAGTAATTTATACAGATTTAAAAAACGAAACAATTTGTCCAAATAATTCTTGGGCTGGAACTAATTTAGATAGAAACTTTCCAATGCATTGGACTCCAAATAATGATCCTTGCTCAAATGATTATTCTGGGAAAGAATCTTTGAGTTCTACATTACTTACATGGGCTTATAATGCAAACAATGAAGATTTCTATGATTTTATTGTTAATTTTCAAGGTGATGGGAATTATTATGCCTATCCCTCTGCTTATCAATATTTAGAGCATTCCCCATTAGAAGAATATTTATATGAAAGAGTTATGTCAGCTATTCCTAATAATTATTATTCTGGACAGATGGCAGACATTATAGGGACTCCTTTAAATGGAACACTGCTTGATTATTTAGGTGATAAGCATTTTACTATTCAAGTTGCAATTGGTGATAATAACAAGTTAATAGAAGCATCAGCAATCGATACTGAAGTTGACAAGCATTATAAATTAGTCTTAGCAGAAATCATTTCAAGATATTCGCAAGTATCGGCCTATTTTGTAAAAAGTGAAGAGTTTGAATGTGAAATTGTAAATTGCACCTATTATTCGAATGTTACTGTAGAATTTGAGATTATAAATAATAGTACAGTTTCTACTACAGTTTCTCTCTTAGTTGATATTACCTTTGACCTGAATAGCTCATTTTCTTCACCTGAAATAATTTGCTCTGGGCTGAAGATTTATGATAATTCAAGTTACGAAGTCGCTTGCATACCTTTTGCAAATGGGTTTGATATCAATAGCCAAAAGTTATATGCTCTTTCTAGCATGACTATTCAACTTTCTTATATCAGATACAATAAAACAAATGATAATGATACTTTTATATATGATGGAACTTTCGCAAATGACAATCTAAATTCAGGTGAACATTTTTCAGGAATAAAAGAAATAGGAGATAATGCAGAAGACAATACTGATTTTGAAAATGATGATAATAATGTTAGTGAAAGTACAAAAAATGGATTGATTATTGGATTGATTCTTGGGTTTGCATTTTTGATTTTAGTTATTATTGTGGTCTGTGTACTTTGTAGACGCAAAAAGAGTGAACAAAGTGAACAAAGCAACAAAGCTTAGTTTATTTTAGTTAATAAATAGAATATTCAAATAAATATAATTTTAACAAAAAAATGCAATTATATTCTTTTTGATTATTTATCTAATTTTAAAATTCAATCTTGCTATGACAGCATTGATTAAAAAACTGTTAGACAATATATTGATAAGATAAAATAATATTATAAGCAATTTTATGAAATCAATAGCATAGCAAATAGATATATCTATATTCGAAAACGCAATATAATCAAAGAATTAGATTGAAAAAATTTTGTAGGAATTATGGAAGAAAAACCTTTCTATAAGTTATAAAAATCTGAAAATAGAGGTAATATTACAAAGTATATTATATCAAGACAATAATAGTTACTGATTGATAATAAAATTATAATGATTTATTTGATTTATGCTTTATCCTCTTTTCAATAAATTACTTGATTTCTTTCAAGGATAAAGATATTAAAATATACAATATAATTTAAGTATACCTATTACAAAACAAAAATGCAAAATTCAAAATAAAAATGCAAAGTACTAAAAATTCAAACAAAAATGCCAAATCCCAAAAGTAAAAAATATTACAAATTTATGTTCGTATGCATATAAAATTTTATAAATCTAAGATTTTTTCCAATATAGCTTGCAGTTAATTTCGATCAAATATGGAAATTATTAAATTTGGTTTCATTACTTTAATAAAGTGATACTTTGAAAATATTTTTTATTACTAAAAAATGTGAAGAAACCTTAAAATGAATTTGACAGCGTTATATGAAATGAATTCCAAAGATTATTTTATGCAATCTTCTCCATATAAAAAGTTCAAATAATATCTTTATTCATGTTTCTAGGCTTAATTTGATGTTTAATATCATTACGAAGACTTCATTTATGTTGGTTGTAGCATTGGCTTCATGATATTTCCAATGAATGAAATGATTTACCCTTAAATACTCGTAATTGTGCTGATCAAGAATAAATAGCCTCTCCAGTAATCAGTCACAATGATTGATCAGGATAAGCATAATTCTGTATAAAATTTGTCAAAGATATTTCACTACTATCCTTTAAAGGAATAAGAAAGAACGTTTTTCGTTGCAATTTCTACTTCTCTCAAAACCCAAGCACCATTTACTCTATGACCTCTATTATATTTAACTCTACAAAATTTATATTCATCAATTTCAACCTCTATTTCTTCACCTATTCGTATACTAACAATATTTAGAGAATTTACAACTAGATACCGAAAATCTTTTAATATTTCACAGCATTTTTCGAATCTAGCCCAATCATTATAATTGCTTGTTGCATTCCTGTTTTACACAATAGATATATGCAACAAGAAGAATTTCAGAATATAATTTTTATTTTCTTCAAAGAGTGTGCTTCTCCTTTAGTGATACTTTCAAAACATTTTTACACCTTATATTTTTTCTATCACCTAATAAATTGAATTGAAGTGGCATGCTCTGATTAAGCATTACCTAAATACCTTAAATACTCTTTGATTAATTAAATATTCAATACAAGATTCTTCAATAATAAAATATTGACTTAAGTCTTTTATTGTTAGAATTCCAATCTCTATTTCTTCATAAATAGAATGCTCTCATGATGAACTATCTAATTCCATAATTTCCAATGGACTAGTTAATTTAAAAATATATATAATTTGAATAGATTCAGACTAAAGAATAGTTAGAAGCTCATTTTATAGCTTTCGAACTTAATTTTTGATTTTGATTCAAATTTTATAGATGAAGATCTTAATTTTCTTATGTTAATGATATTGATGATAATGAATTTAAAACATGATTTTAGATTCATAGCTTTCATCTAAAAATTCTCTCTCGCCGTTCTTGCTAATAGGATTAGAGTCAGGTTCTTCACAAATAGTTATCTACTTTTTAAAATAGACTTTTAAAGTAACTAGATTTTCATGTTGAATTTCTTCATCATTGCTTTTTATATTTGAAGATGATTTGGCATTAAGGATATTTAATGCGAACTAATTGAATATTTTACTGTGATTAAATTCCCAAACTGTATTTCTTGCTTAATTTGCTTATTTATACCTCAAGCTTTCGAAAATAATTGTATAGGTTTTAAGATATCAATGGTAGAATTATTTTAGGACTTGAAGTACTTGAAAAGATTTAAAAACTATTATATCAGTAAATCTTTGGGTGTGAATTAGTGGGAATGATATTTTCTATTTCAATAAATTATCGACTTCGATGCTATTTTCATATATATTAATAATTAATATCTGTCAGTAATTTGTTTAAAACTTGTTTCGTAATGAAATTATACTACACTTACCATAATCCAAATAATTTATTATTTGTCTTCTAAAGTCTAAAAAAACTTCACAGCATAGCTATCGCCAACTGCAAACATTTCAGCCTTTTTTGATTTTTGCAAGGTTTTAAGCACTTCAATAGCATAATTGACTGGCATGCCATAAAATTCTTCTGATGTAGTCTCATCTCCACTAACTAGTCCTTCCACAGTCTCAACTGTACCTATTCTGCCTGAATTTGATGCCCATCTATAGATCATTTCAGCCCAAGTTTCTGGCTTCTGCCAAAAAATAAGCATGCTTAGCCCTTCTGCGATAATGAACTTTTGTTTTTTCATATGCTTAAATAGCATGTCCTTGAATTCTTCACTTAAAAATCTGTTGAGCTCACTATTTCTTGTGACCCTGTCAAAAGATTCTATGGTTGCGACATAGATTTTGTTATTTTTAGCATAATCAAGTATAACTTGGGACCACAATGATAGCTGCTGGTTTTGTGTGTCTAAATTAGGTTGCAAAGTGTAAAAAGGTGGCCATACCAAGAATTTAGCCAATGGGACATCCATATTTTATTATCTTAGTGTAAATTTATATTGTCAAGTAGCTTTATGATTTTTAAGACTTTCCTAATAACTGAATTTATAAATTTTCTTGCTATATTTCTCCGTGCTTTATTTAGACTTTGAAAATGACTTTTGCTTGCCAAAATTTATCAAAACTTTTTATATACTAGAACTAGCTCAGTCCTTTAAAGAAATTTAAAATTTGTTAGATGATATCTATAATTATACATTAAGTATCTTGCTTCCAAGTTTTTATTGCTTAATAAATAAAATACATACTTTTTACTAGTAATTTTTCAAATTCATCATAGACCAGCATTAAGCAATAAAAAATGATATAAATAAGCCTAAATATATAATTTTAAACCAAATTGACTATTAAATAATAACTATGAAATACCTATGCTTTTAATAAATTTATCGAAAGACTTAAAAGTTATAGTTCTAGAAAATTAACAATGAAAATTTGTTATCCTCAGTCAAAAAGATTATCTTAAAGTGTGTAAAGTTCTTTAATTAAGGTTCTTTTAAAGGCAAACTCAAGTTTTAGTTTTGTTCGCAGAGACATACAACTTTGATATGGAAGAAAATTTAAAGAATTATGACATTGAAAATAAAATTACCTAGTAAAGAAAATTTAAATTATGTAATCAGCTCAAATATAAAAATTACTCCCTTTATTTAACTCATAATTACTTAATAGTATCTTCCTTTATAATTTGTGCATACATTACTTTTAACTACTTTTTTTGTGCTACGAAATCTTCAGAACACATACTGCTTCTCTTTGGATCCTTAGAAGCTTTCACATATACTCCAGGAAGATTTTCATCCCCTGGTATCTTTACAGTCTCAATAGCTTTAGCCCTGTTTGTTGCTTTTCTCTTTAAACTGACTTGCTTATTTATTGTTAATTTAGGTAATTCAATTACAATGCAAGAGATATCGTCAATTGGGACATTATCTTCCTCAACAATACTCAGCCAGCGAAAACGAGCTTCTTCACATAGTAATTGAGCTATGCAAGCAGTTCTAACATTAACTTCTCTTGTATTTTCTTTGTTAGCAGTTTTTGCTGAATACATTCTACAAACTTCAACAAAATTGCTCACATCTTCATTATCCATTGAATTCCAAATTCCATCAGTAGCTAAAACAATAAAAAGATCTTGACTAAAATTCAGAGAATAATCAGTTATTATTGGGTCAGATATAATTCCGATTTCCTTTGCTATAGTATCACCAATAGACCTTGACATTGCCAGTCCTGGATAATTACAGCCTCTTTTCCAGACCCTATATGGCCCAATTTTATTTCCTTTATCATCTATTATTCTTCTAACTTTAGCACCTGATTCGGTCAGCCGATTATATTCTTCAGGGTCTTCTGGTATTTGATCTTTTGTTAGCTGTAAAGTATGCAAAGTTTTTGAAAGGCTGCTTTTCCTTCGGTGGTGCATTTTTTTCAATTTGATAAGATCATCCTGCAAAGTTGAATCAATAATTTTCTCATGTTTTACAATTGAGGCTAGCATTGCTCGGGAATTTCCAATGCTTGCTGTATAGGCAATTGCATTATGCAGTAGGACAAAAACTGCTGTGCTAATTAGTTTTTACCTGCCTGAATTTGTGCAATCAATTTTTGCATCATAATCAATTAAAGCTGAGTCGCAGTTCATGCAGAGCTCTCGAAGGAAACCAATTGGGTCAGGCTGTTTGAAAATTACACTGCTATCATTCCAATTTGTTTTAAAAAATGTTTTTGCATATGATGCACAGTAATCAGCAATTAAATCTCCATGGCTGCCATGGCCATCAAAAACTCCTGTTAATATGCATTCTTTGCCAATTAGGACAAGTGCTGAGTCTTGGCATTTTTTTAAGTATGTATCTCTTGGGTCGACTCCTGGAAGTACACACTCTGAAATTATGATTTTTGAATTAAAGATTAATAGAGTATCATATCTTAGATTTATAGGATCAGTTAGCCTAAAATCAATGCTTTCATTCTCTTGACCTGTCTCTGAAGCTTTTATACAAATTGTACAGTCCCTGGGATATGTATATATGCCTAATTGCAAAGTAACTAAAGCATTTGGGCGTAGATGAGAAGAGCAAGAACCCATTTATTTTACTTTTAATTAAAGGTACTTTTTTTCGCATGAAATATGAATAATCTATTATCAAAATTCTCTATTAAATATTTCGAGTTTAGGGTACTAAAAGAAAACCTTGAAAGTTTCTAATTAGATTAGGTAAGAGAAACTGTCAGACATAATGTTAAAAGATGGAGCCCCAAAAGTTAATCAGATTGAGTTTAATAATGAAAGCTAACTTTGAAATATGACACACTTTTAATTTCTAATTGTATGACTAGAGCTAGCTTTTAATTATTATATTACCATATTTAGACTGACAAGAGCATGAAGTCAATCCAGCTTAATCTGGTTAACAGGAGAATTTTAACTATTGAACATATTTATACTAACTTTAAGCTTGCCACTTCACCCAAATATTATTATAATGAAAGCAGTAGAATAAAATACGTACTTTAGTCCAATGAAGGAAAAACTCTAACCCATTTCATACTTTTAGAATTTAAGTATATGTTTTCTTTATGATAAATCTTTATCAATGAAAATTAATACTATGCTAAAAAAATCAAACAAACAACCTTATTTTTGCCATCAAATTTTAATGCTTCTGATATAAGCAAATCAACTTCATTAAATGCAAGCAAGTATGCAGTATACAATTTAAAATCTAATCAATCAAATTATATGTAATCTATGATTAATAAAATATAAATCAGGATTTAAAATTAAGTTAGCTTATGCTTTATTAAAGATGTTTGCATAAAAAATTAGTCTGTAGGCTAAATTAATAAATAATCATAATTTTACACTATAATGCAGATTAACTTTTAAAATATTCAAGTTCGAATAGTCCTAAATTTGTTAAATATGACTATGAGTTTAAATAAATAATAAAGCTTCTTTAACAGTATTATAACTTTGGAAATTAACTGCATTCAAATAATTCAATTTATTCTCTTTTTCATCATTTTTACTATTCTATATATCTTATCAAGCTTATCCTCTACAGTCAAATTAATATCTTAATACTTTAATTAGTTTTCTTTATGTATTTTTTGCATTATAATATTTACTCCTTTTATCTTGTAAAAATCTTTCTTGAACCCTCATTAGGGCAAGCTGGCATTCAAATCTTTTTACCTGCTCTTTCAAAACATTTGATTTTTTTCTGTTTTTTGACTGCTGAACTTCTAATTTTCCCGATAATTGGCGCACTATTCCTTTGAGTTCAGTATTTGAAATTTCTATTTGTCCTATTTTTTCTTTTTGAGCTTCTAAGGATTGAGGGAAAAATCCAAGTTGTGGTATTGTTAGAAGCAGTTCTTCTTTACTTATCATAATCTCTTCTAGTCTTTTTTTGATTGGAATATATAATGAATATGTTTTTTCACGCATTTTATGAATATCTGCCAAAGTTTGTTGATGAATTGACTTTTGTTGTTTAAGGCAATCAAGGTCTTTATTATAAGTTAGGCATTCATCTTTAATATATGTGTTTTTTGTTTCATAGTCCAGCACATCTTTATGCTTCTTTCTTAGACATTTGAGTTCGTTTTTTATTCTATATGTATCTTCCTTCATTTGTTCGTTTTTCTCTTCTTGCAATTGTACTCGCTTATACATCTTCTTTATGTCTAGGCTTTCTGATATCTTTTTGAGCATTTTCCCAATAAGATTTTTTGTTTTTTTCACTTTTATATGTCTTATGTGCATTAAATGCCATCTATGATGGAGAAGAGGAATTTGCATTACTATGAATTCAGATTGCCGTTTGAGATATTCTGCCAATTTTGTTTGCATTTCTTCTAAGTTTTTAAGTAAAATTTCCTCTTCAGGTATTTGAGTTGGGGCAGGTGATGCAGAAAATGAACAGATAGTGCTTGGGGTTTTTGTAAATTTTCGAGAGACATTTAAATACTCAATGCTATTTTCCGTTTGTTTCATTTTCGATAGATACTTATTTTAAATTATATAGTTTAAACTGATTCCGAGATGTGTCTCTAGATTTGCTAAATTATAGGATTAGAAAAACTATGGTATTGGATTACAATTAATGGGAAAGTATTTATATAAAATTACAGTAGTTGTTCATGCAATCAAATTTAGTTATTGATACTTACTTTGTATTTTATATTAAGATATTAGGGGATGTTAAATCTAATGGGTAAAAAAGTCTAGGTTTATAAATTTCTAGTAGAAGCAAATATTATAGACCCTTTTGCTGTTCAAGAGCAAATGCTAGTTCCTGGAGTTATCTTGGCTGATCCTAATATTGCTAAATTTTATCATGGGAGTGACATTCTTAGGTATAATATTATCTTATTAAGTCAGACTTAATTTAATTATCGAACATAAAGGAAAGATTTCAAAACAATGAAATAAAGAATGTGTAAAGTAAGCATCATAAAATTACCCTAAGTTAAACTAGCATCATTTTACCTTATAAGCTTGTAGGAGCACCTGTGAAGAA
>MPUH01001703.1:0-10160 GCA_001970955.1 Stentor coeruleus | reverse complement strand
AAAAATATGTATACAAGAAAAAGGTAGATATTTGACTTTTTACATTATGGCATTTTACCGATGGATCTTTGGCAAAAAGCCTAAATTTCTTAAATACTGGAGAATAATAAAAACCTTCAAATCTGAGCCAATTAGCAATTTCCTTTTAACTTTACATTAAGCATAACTATTTACTTATTTCTAAGTATTTTTTCCTATGCATATTGGACATATAGAATATGATTTCCCCTTTCTAAAAAATTAAATGGAGTACGATACAAGCCCTACATCAAGGCATTATATAAGCGAAAATCATGAAAATAAAAGGGAAGGAGGTTTTTTTTCTAGTGAGTATTGTCGAATATGCTTATCGCAAAATTCTGAGGAGCTAATGAATTTATGCGAATGCAAGGAGGACACAAAAAATGTTCATGAGTCATGTCTAATTCAGTGGATATATGAAAAATATTAAACTTTAGAAAACGCAACTTGCGAATTTTGCAAAAAACCATTTCGAATACGAACTTTAAAAAAATGCACATGCGAGAGAAATTATCCAACTTAGAAGAATATCAAACCTATAGAAATGGACTTAAAGCTGCAGCAATTTTTCTTTTCGTAACAACTTTATGGCCTATAGCCGCAATTTATTTTGCTCATTATGATGACAGTATTAATTTTGCTTTAATATTTTCCATATCAATGATACCAGTAACATTCGCATTTGCATTTTTTTTGCTTTGCTTATTCAAAGTATTTATTACAATAAGTGCCTATTATAGATTGCTTGAAAAAAGTAGATTAAAAGGAATAAGATTATCCTATTTATAATTTCATAGATCAAAGTTTAAAATTAATCATGCATACTGAAAATATTAAATTTTATTATAAGGTAAGGAAATTTTTATTACTTAATATATTAGTTTATTCATATTTACTACTTATAAAAATTCATTATATAATACCTATTTCTTATTCTTTTCTATCTAACTGTAAAATCTTTTACTTCATTTTATATATTATAAGTCTTTAAATAGTTCCATTTTCTATTTCTGAGAATATTTTTATATTATTAATGGAATCAAATATATAGTTTTGAACTAAAATCAAGCTTTGTTGATAAGTTTTCCTGCAAGAAAGATGATAATAATGTATAAAAAATAAGGGAATTTTTTTTTTTACAATTTCTTAAAGATATAGGGTGCTAGAATTTTCTTTAGTTTTTGTTTAAGAGAATTTAATAGTCTTTATAGAAGCTTTGTATGTTTTATTTCATTTTTTATGAACTACGTTTTGATGAATAAGATTTATAAAATATTGTACAATCGAACATGTCACTTTTTTTGCTGACGTTCATTGATAATATAATTTATCATTATCATAAATTATGATATAAGATAAGAAAAGTAATGATTGACTTTTTTTACCTTCATTTTAGCTCTAAGCTTTTTTATTCCAGTTAATACACAAAACTCACTCTATAAAGTTTAACTTTTAAGAACATTTTGATATGCTAAATCTAAAATTATTCAAGTTCTGATCTAAATAAAATACAGTATTTAAACAATTAATAGATTTTTTGAGTTAAACTATAAAAAGCCGCTCAATCGCAAAAAATGTAATAATTTTACTATCTATATTATTGTATAGGAGGAAAGTTCAAAAAAATACTAAAAATATGTAAAATTTTCAGTGCATAGACAAATACTTTAAATTTGTTTTAATTACTCAGAAATTAACCCTCACAAAATCGTTTATTATCAACTTTTATTCATCATTTTAATATTAAAACACTTACATAAATTTTATATGTTGTCAATATCATGATCATATCATTAAATTCTGTAAAGATAAATATCTATCAAAAATTATTAGTCTAAGAATCATCAAATATATGCTATATGATATCAAAATGTTGAAAATCATAATTTTTTCATCTGAAATAATAATGCAAAACTATTAAAATTCTTTTAGTCTTTGATTTCCTATAGCTAAATGAATATGCAAGCAATAGGTTGATATTTGATTTTTAAAAATTTGATATTCTACCGATGGATCTTTGGCAAAAGCCTCAATACGCATTTTATTAATATTTAGCTTGTAAAATTTTTTTTGAATAAAATTTCTAATCCAAAACTTTTATATGTCTCAAATTTCCCAAATACAAAGAATAATATAAATCTTCAAATTCAGCCAATCAGTAATTTCCTATTAAACTTTACATTTAACATAACTATTTATCAATTTCCAAGTATTTTTTCTATGCATATTTACATATTTTCTTATATAAAATTCGATTTTCTTTCTAATAATTTAAATGGAGCTAGATACAAGCCCTACATCAAGGCTTAATAAAAACGAAAATCATGAAAATAAAACGGAAACAGGCTTATTTTCTAGTGAAAATTGCCGAATATGCTTATCTCAAAATTCTGAGAAGCTAATAAATTTATGTGAATGTAAGGAAGGTACAAAAAATGTTCATGAATCATGTCTAATTCAGTGGATATATGAAAAATATTCAACTTTAGAATCTGTATCTTGTGAATATTGCAAGAAACCATTTCGAATACGAATTTTAAAAAAATACTCATGCGAAAGAAATTATTCTGACTTAGAAGAATATCAAATTTATAGGAAAGGACTTAAAGCTGCAGTGGTTTTGTTTTTAGTAACAATTTTATGGCCTATAGCTACAATTTATTTTACTAATCATGATAACAGCATTGATTTTACTTCAATATTTTTTATATCACTGATACCAGTAACATGCGCATTTGCATTTTTTTTGCTATGCTTGTTCAAATTATTTATTACGATAAGTACTCATTATCAACTACTTGAAAAACAAGCAGATTGTAAAGAATTAGATTATCCTAATTTATAATTACATAAATCAAAGTTTAAAATTAATCATGTATACAGAAAAATACTAACTTTTATCATAAGGTCAGCAAATTTTTATTACTCAATATATTAGTTTATTCGTATTCGCTATTAATAAAAAAATATATTATAATACCCATTTCGCATTCTCTTCTATCTGATTGCATAATATCTTTTACTTAATAAAAAAAAAATCTTCATTTCATATATAACAAATCTTTAAAGAAATAATTTCATTTCCTATTTCTGAGAATATTTATGTATATTAATAGAATTAAATATTTAGTTTTGAACTAAAATCAAGTTATTGCTACTAAGCTTTGTTGATAAATTTTCCCGCAAGAAAGATGATAATAATGCATAAAAAGCGTAAAAGTCCTAGTATTAACAGCATATTATACATAAACTTCTATATAATCATTAAACCTTTATTCCTCTTCTTTACTTTCAGCAAGCATCTGTTGCTTAAACAATATAATAAAATTATTACAATATTTATATTTTCATTCTAAAATATATTTCCTCTTTCATTATCTATTCAAAAATCTCACAATACCAATTTCCTTTTCCTATTTTCCTCTCTCTCTAAAATCATCCTAAAAAATACTCTTTATCATAACTCTACAAAAAGCCCATCATCCATCCTCCAACATAAACCAAAAATAATAATCTTTTTATCTATAACAAAACTTTAATTTACTATTACACTTCTTACTTTTTTTTGCTTATCGATTCATAGCTAAAAGTTTTTCTTAAATATTCTTTAGGGACAATAACACATGTTTCTTCTAATCCCTGAACTTTACTAGCAAGAGCTTTTTCACTCCAAGACTCTTGTATAATGCAAACTTCATTAGTGCCTTTTTTATTCAAATCAAACCAAGTCTGAGGCATATTTTTACACAATTCAGTAAATATATTTTTAAAAACATTATCTTCATATGGGTTTCCTATAATCCTATTCCATGCTTGTTTTAATTTCTCAATTGTAGTTTGATTTGAACTAAGTAAATATAAATGATAACCCCATAAGCCAAAAACTATCCATAAAACACAAAAATAACATAGAAGTAAAAAGCATGTAACACCTAAAAACTCATAGTTTTCTAATTCCCAGAGTGTATTGAAAGCGTAAATACATCCAATTATGTTTACTATAAGCAAACCTACAAATGTAGATAGGAAGCCTATAAAGTATTTATAATTACGTTTACCAATACAGTTGCCTACCCAAGGACAATGATGATCGAATTTTTCTACACATACATTGCAGCAACTACAATGTGATGCTCGTGGAGGTCTTACTATAAGACAGGTTTTACAGTATTTAAGCTTCATTAAGTTGTATCCATAAGGTAAGTTTACAAACTTAGTATTCATTGGGTTTTTAAGTTCTTTCAAACAAGTTGTATAAAAAGTAATTGTCGGTGCACCTTTTGGACCTATTGCAAATGGAGGTTCTTGTTTAGGAATATACCCTGGATTTGTGAATGCCGACAACAAGAAATAAGCATCGCAAAGGACTAACAAAATTGATGATGCTATTAAAAACTCGTATCTTGTATCTAAAACACTGCCTGGAAAGCAAAGAAACAGGAACTCTGGAATATTTATTAGGCCAATAGTTATAAAAGCCCGCAAAAAGTCTGGACTACTTGTATGTTACCCCATCATAATTTTCCCTTTACAGAAAAAAACATTGTCACCTTGCCATTGTTCATAAGCTTGAACTTCCATCATTCTGAAAATATTATTTGTTATTGTTTTTGTGATAATATTTGTTATTGTTTTTCAGATAATATTTGGTCTTATGTTTTATGTTTGATTTTGTAGGATAGTGGCTTTATGATATATAATGTATAAGGAAGAATATTATGAGAGTTTGAAATAAAAAGCAATTTTTTGCGGAAAAAGCTAGTTTTATTGTGTTAGATAAAAAACCAGAAGGTTAGGATGGATTTTGATGTAGAAATTAAGGTNAGGGTAAAGGGTTTTTATAGATATTGGAATAAGGATATAAATTAAACAATATTTTGATGGTAAGTGTATTAGTAAAAATGTGTTTAGGGGTTTATGAGTGATTCGAAGATTTTTTCATTATTTTTAATTGAGATTTTATGCTAAGTAGTGATATTGAATTTATATTAATAAGTCATTTGATGGAATAGTTTAAGGGAATATATGAATTTAATATTTTTTGTGATGAATTTAAATTAAAGGATTAGCCATATAATAATAATAGTTTAAATACTTAATACTATGTCAAATATCACTTTTTTATTTTTAAATAATCAGGACGCAAAAGAGGCTTCTAGTTAACGAAATACAAAATTGTCATAATTTCTTTTTATTATAAGACACAACTAAAAATATTTATAAAATTCTTTGAAATATAAATCATGAGTAATATCATACTGATTTACTATAGAATACTGTTATTATATAATCATAAGCATCTTAAAATAGTAGATGTATTATTCCACCAAAAAAAAAATAATTCTTAGTCATCTTTAAATAAAAATAAGCCTTATAAATAGAAATGAGCTCGAATTTCCTATGGATGATACCTGCTTCAACTATTATATGGGCATCAATTTTAATTATCGCAACTTATTATGTGAACCTAAAACTTCCTTACTACCAACTATGGGATTTCCGATGTAGGATTTACTCATTTTTTCATGGTTTTTTTTGCATATGGTTTTCCCAAACAATAATCTTCACTCGCTTAGACCCAACAAGTCCGATAACTTTTTTCGAAGAATCAGTCCTAAGCATATCAATGGGTTACTTTCTTTTTGACTGTATTGCAATGCGTGTACTAAAAATTGATAATATAATATACTATATTCATCATATAGCAGTTTTATGTGTTGTAGGTTCTGCATTAGTATCTGGAAAAGGTGCTTATGAAATAGCATCAGGATTTTTAGCACTTGAAATGACTAATCCTATTTATCAAATAAAAGGTTGGCTTAAATATTTAGGATATAAAAAGACAATTGGTTATTTAGTTGTCGAGATTTTCTTTTATTTTGCGTTTTGTGTTAGCAGATTTATATTTGGTGGAATAGTATTATATAATATTATTATATCTGAAAATCTATCTTTAGCTGTTAAATTGTTTTCAGTAGGAATACAGCTTATGTTTTATGCGTTTTTAAAGAAAATTATTAAAACTGCTAAGAGAAGGAGAGAGGAATATAAGGAAAGAAAGGCAAAAGGTTTGAAGTTGGAGTGGTTTAGGCCGATTAAGAAAATAGATTAATAGTTTAAAGGTAGGAATAGGGTATAGGATTTTTGTTTATAGAAAATATGCTTTGGAAATAGTCTTTTGGGAAGGTTTATAAAGACTTCAATGTATAAATTAGCTGTTTTGATAATAATTTATAGATTAAACACAACAAGCAAAGTCAAAAGGTAAAACTGTTATTTTTAAATAGAAATTTATCGAGAAAATAGTAAATTTAATTCAGGTTGTCATAATTTAGGCTTTAAGTACACTATTATACCTCATATCTTTTAATTTAACATATTTATTAGCAAACCCTATCCTAATAATATAAAACCCAATCTTTAATAATCTCCTTCTCCTTCGCCTTCTCTAAATCAACATACTATTTCACCCCTTTTCATCCCTTTTCATCTCAATCTTTATAAAACTCTAATCCTATGTTTTTAAATATATAACTAATCTTCTTTCTTAAAAGGAACAAACCAAGGGAGCACAATTCCTTTTTCCTTCCGGGTCATATGATCATTATACCTTTTCTTCAATATTATTATCATTGTCTTTGCCCACCAGCAGAACATGATTTCCATACTCAGCGCTGTAATTCTTTCAATCAAAATCACTTGATATGACTGTAAAATATAATAAATAACCGGAACTCCCATGCCAATTCTACTTAAAAGGTATCCAAGAATGAAAATAATTTCCATATAAAAAAAAGCAAGTGTGTCTTTTTGTCCTAAGGTTTTAAGTGATTCTTTTATTTGTAAAAGAGGATTAGTACATTCTGCAACAAAATACCCAAAAGTCATTTCGATTCCCCCTGTCTTTGTAGCAAGTCCAGAAATGACACCACTAAATACAAGAGTATGATGTAAAATTATGGATCGATCATAGATATTAAGCACAAACATACAAATTGTGTCATAAAGGAAATAACCAAGGCTTATGCTTAAAACAAACTCTTGGAATTCGGTGTTTTCTGCTCCAAATGGAGTCCCATGAAGGATTTCTGTTGTGCTGAACCAGATACAGTAAAGACCATGAACAAAAGATACTATACGGTTGCGGAAGTCCCATAAGTTTCTTTTGGGTATGTTGAGGTATACCAAATTAGATACTAGGATAAATAAGAAACTCCAGGCAAATGATGAATAAAGAGTTATCCAAAATATTTGCATGGATTTTACTTAATATTAATCAACCATTTAAATAGTTATGTCATTTGTTGAACTTATTCAAATAACATATAAGTAAGGGTTAAAAGTTTAAGGTTTGGGTTTTTTTATGAGAAATTTGGTCTTTTCAGTGTTAGGATTAGGATGTTATTGGATATTGAAGGATATCAGGAAGAGAAAATCAGTTGTGGACTTTGTGAGATGTGAAGCCATTTTTTATCAAGATAAACCTAGTATGGACTATGAATACAAAAATTTTGATAATAAAAATCTGGGAAAATGCATTGGTATTGAAGATAAAAATTTATTGATAAAAGTGTGTTTTTATTAGATTTATTCTGATTGGAATTATTACTCAAGTCCTTTAGACTTTTTTTCATAAAGTTTTGTGTAGCTGATTGAGATATATACAATTTATTATTTTTTCTGGTCATGAGAAGATGTGATTTTTCACGTAGCATAGAGAAAAAAGATGCTGTAAGTAGCTCAGTTGAGGTTCTGTGGGACTCTTGGGTGTGAATAACAGCATAAAATATTACTTTTTAGATACTTGTCCAAGATTTTTTGATATAAAAACTTTAAATTTTAGATGAAATGTAATATTTTATATATATAGTAGCTTTATTTTAATACTGAAAGCAAAAAAAATTATGTTTATATTAAGTTTAGTTTTTAAGTCATATTATAAAAGAGAACTGAAGCTTATACTTGCCCTTTAGGATAATTTTTTAATTTAGTCATGATTTTATAAAGTCATTTTTTGGCTTTGTGTAAATTTTTCCAAGTGGCAATTTTAAGATATAAAGGTTATAAATTAATTGTCTCTATGTTGAAAAACAATTTATTATATCATATTTGAAAATATATAAATAGGAAATAAACATTAACTTTAAAAAATCTAAGAAAATAGATATTAGTGTTAAGGAGACTTCATATATAATCATATCAACTTAAAATTCCTATAATTCATCTTTGTATTTAAAAAAAATAACTTGCTTTCGATATGAAGATTATATAACAAATATCAGTAATCTTATATCATATATTATTTCAATCTATATATTCTAAATAAAATGAGTTTTTGAATATCAAAAAACTATATAATAAAAATTATCAAAAAAATCTTCTAATAAATTTATGCCTAACTATTCAATTTTTTTATCTAAAATAAGCCAAGGTAAACTTATTCCGTTTTTTCTCCTTTCTTTGTATTCCCCAAATCTTTTTTTCAAAATACTCAACATTATTTTACCCCAGGAAGCAAAAAGAATCTCAATAACTATTGTACCAAGTTTTGTTTCTAAAAGAATTCCATCTGCTGAAAGAATCTCATAGATTATAAATAGGCCAACAGCATATCTACTAAAGCAATATCCTGAAATATACAAAACCTCGATCAAAATATACAAACCTGAATCCTTTTGTCCAAGCATTTTGAGCCCATCTTTAAGGTGAAGAAGAGGGTTTGTCATTTCAGTCACAAAATACCCCCAAATAATTTCATATGCTCCAGTATTAGCTCTTAAAGCAGAAGTGACAACATATATAACAAGTAAATGATGTATGTAAAAATAAAAATTTCCTATATGATATCTAGCCATACATACAGTATCATAAATAAAATAACCTATGCTGATACTCAAAACTATTTCTTGAGAAAATGTATTTTCACAACCAAATGACCCTTCCCTCCATAATTCATTCATGGAAAACCAAACACAGTAAATACCATGGATAAAAGATACTATGCGATTTCTAAAGTCCCACAATTCAGCTTCAGGCATTTTGAGGTTGACATGCTTTGCCATTAGGCCGAAAAGGGAACTCCAGAAAAACACAGATGGCATAATAATCCAAAATATCTGCATTGTAATATATAAGGATTTTATTTACTTTGATTTTAATTTGAGTATTTTAAGATGATTTAAATTTGTACAAAAACCTATTTTAATCTAAAAATCTCACAATACAAATAAAAAAAAAGTATAAAAAAAACTAACCATACTCAACCTCAAAAACTAAGAAAAACTTTACTATGTTAAGAAGAATAATCCTTGCCACAAATACAGCTTTTTCCATTGTTTGATTTTACTGAAGAATTAAAAGGTTTCCCCGGACCTACCGAAGGTATTTTTGAGCATCTTAAAGGTATATCCGAGCTAGGATGGCAATCCATAATCGCTTTTGTCATCTTTAAAAATGCAGTCTCGATATTTGTGTTGTTAAAAGCTGAAGTCTCAATATAAGCCATTTTATTTTTGGTCGCATATGTTTTTTTAATTTCTTGACTAACTTCACGTTCTAAATCTATTTTATTCCCTATAAGCAATTTTATAATCTTTTTATCATCACAGTTTTTTTCTAAATCTCCAAGCCAGATAGAAATATTATCAAAGGTTTTTTTACAGTTTTTTTCTAAATCTATAAGCCAGCTAGAGATATTATCAAAGGATTGTTTTTTAATCACACCAAAGACTATTTGTCCTGCAGTGTCCCAAATATTTAAACTTATTGATTTCCCTTCTATGTTTAGTATTTTTGATCCAAAATCAGCACCGATAGTCGCTCGTAGGGTTGTGCTGAAAGTATCGTTTACAAACCTTTTTAGTATGCTTGTTTTACCTACTTGTGAGTCTCCGATGATGATTATTTTGTATGTCTTGTCTATGTCTAAGGTACTGCTTTGCATAAATTAGTATATTTCATAGCATGTTAAGATGTCAGAGAATTATGAAATAGACTTATATAAGAGTATTTTTTGATGTGATTTTTATTCTAGAATAGTTTTGGGTTGTAGGAATGTATTGTTAAGAATTATTTAGCAGGGATACTATTTTTATGCAGTTAATTGGTTTTGATATAAAATTTTTTTGTTTTTTTAGTAT
>MPUH01001702.1:0-10161 GCA_001970955.1 Stentor coeruleus | reverse complement strand
TTTTTGAAAATAAATTCCTAATGTGCTTTTTATTATAGGAGATATACTGAAATCGATTAAGTTTGATAGTTTTGTAACAAATGCAGAAATCACTGAAAGCTGATTTGTAGTCATTATGCAACTATAAGATGATATTATATATTCGGTAATATCTAAAATTAAATTTGCATTCTCTTGGGAAATTAATTTAATTTGCTGTGTCATTGATTCTAAACTAGTAATAAAAACATTCGCAATTCCTTTGGTTGGTATTAGAGATTTAAAGAAAAAATCCATTTTTAAGAAAATGCTTATCCATACTTCTTGTGTTGTAATCATTGATGAATAATAGATAACAGCATTTGGAATTTCAATACCATTAGAAATATCATCAAAAAAATCATTAAAAATATCTTCATGTAATTTTTCTCCATTAGGGAAACTGTTTTCTACTATGCTACATGATGGTCCATTACATACTTTAACAATAACTTTTTCACATACTGAAGGAATAAGCAAATTTGCTGAGTTAATATAATTGTCAATAGTAAACCATAAAGTATTTTTACTAAAAGTTAAACATCCAAATTGATACTTTAAAGCATAACTATCTGAAATGCATAAATTTTCCTTTACAAACCATATATTGTCTAAAAACTCTATTACTAAAGCTTGACAATTTGGAGATTTAGGTTGAGTTAAAATAATATAAACTATCAATGGATTTCCTGATGATTGTGATGCTATTAATGAAATATTATAATTCGTTTCTGATAATAAAAATGTTTTTGGAATACTGATAAAAGAATATGATGTTTTAATTTCATCTGAAATACTTGGATTTATTTCCCATTTAAAGACAATATTATTCATTAATGTAGCTAAACCATACATAACAATATTTTCAGAATTATCATCTTTAGTATATTCAATAAATAACTCTCCTTGAGCTAAACTGTCGACATAAAATTGGACGGTTTGATTGTTTTTTTTATTTAAAGTCTTAGCTGTAGCGGTGAAATTATAAAAAGTTCCATCTCTAAGGCTTTCTTTATTGACAATAAGTTTATTATTGTCTATATAAAATTCTAATATACCTTCAGTACTATTTTTACATTGTTTCATATTTTCTAAGCATTCCCATTCAATAACTATTTCTGAATTAGGTGAATCTGGATCATTTGAAACTGCAGTTATAATAAGATCTTGAGTTTTACTTATAGTCCCTGAGTTTTTACTAAGTTTTATTATTAAATCTTTTGATTTTATATTTATATTGATTGTTTTAGATCCTGTTATTGAATCAGATTCTATTAATGCAGTTAGTTTAAATGTATAATTTTTTTCAAGACTTAGAGTATTTGGTAAAATAAGTAATGAATTTGGATATGGGCTATTTGAGATAATAATATCGAAATCTAGAATATTATTTGATAAATATTCCCATGTGAAAGAAACAATGTTGCTATCACCACATGTATTTTCTATAAAACCTTGAATAAAAATTGTATCTTGTAAAAAGTAAGATGCGTTGTTAGGAATGTTGAATTCTAAACTTAAATGCTTTTCATTAATTGCTACGATTTTAATAGTTTTATTTGTGTATGCATTATATCTCACATCTCTGGCTTCACATGTTATATTAAGATTTCCTTCACTAAAATAGCTTAATGGTATTTCAAGTTTACCTATGTTTACTAAATTCAAAAGTAAGTCTAGTTTATCATTAGAAGGATTTGCCACCCATTGATATTCATAATTATTATCATCAAGTGTGTTTTCAATAATTATAGTATCTTTATCACATAAAAGATACACAAAAGATGGACCTATTAAGTTAATAATAGGCTTAAGTTGCTCAAATGATAAAATTATTGCATTGAGTGGATTTATAGAGTCATAGCATCTTTCATCAACTGGAGTAAGGGAATTATCTAAGGCAATTACAAGCTCAGTTCCATTAAGGGTAGAATTAAAAGTTAATAGCATAGTTTTTGAATTTATCCATTTGCAATTAACTAATAAACTGCTCAGATTGTTTGGAAGTGTTAAATGCATAGAGCAATCATTTTCTGAGCTCTCAATAACACTTGAAGAAAAAGCTATATATATATTCTTATAATCTTCACTGTAATATCCAAAAACATCAGAGTCTATAAACACATTAAAACATTTCAAAATACATTGATTTGCACTTTGAACATAACCTTCTATACATTTACAGTAAAGATCAATATTATAACTTAATTCTCTACAAACACATTCCCCTTTAATAATACTTGCTAAAGGTACACATTTTATGCATACATTATTTAATTCTTCTAAGCACATTGAATCTAAAATCATAACTTCTAAAGTTTCTGAAATAGCATTTTCTAAATCAGCATCTGTAAAAGATGAAAGAATTGTTGTTCCAAGTGTATTAAATGTTATATAAAATATAGCCTCACTAGATGAACCATAAATACTTGTTATTCCAATCATGTCTATAGATGATGAAGAAAGAGTTACAAAGGTTTGAATATCGAGTATTGAATTCATTGGACCAAGATAATTAACTGTTATGGGGATTTCTTTATTCTTTTTTATGTAGATTGAATCTAAAGATATGGATATAGAATTTACTCCTGTTATAATTATAGAGTCTGTTGATTCAAATGAGTGTAAACATGTTCCGTTTACTAAAACTTTGTAGGTTCCAGTAGTTTTAACATATAAGTCTGAAAATAGAGCAGTTCCGTTAGCAAAAGGTACAGTATTTATGCCTATTAAAGGAGTATCTGGAGATAAATCTAATTTAACATTGCACTTCATATCTAAGAGAACTGTCATTTCCTCGTCTGAGTACGCTGTAAATAGAAATTTCAAAGGAATATTTACCCCAACTGGCTACATAAATCTTACAAAAGTATTAAAAAATTCTATTGTGTTATAAGACATTGTTGGAATAACAATAATTAACCCACCAATATCTGTATAGGATGGATTTAAAAAGTAAGCCATTAAACGCTTTTCTCCAGTTTTATAAAATGTTACTATTAGTGCTTCTTTATTAGAATCAATATAGAAAATTAATCCTTCTTTGTCTATTAAAAACATATAGACAGTTTGAGCTTCAAAGCTAGGACAGTAATAATAAATAACTATTTCTTCATAAGCGTTAAAAATTGAGCTATTTGGTGTTAGGGACATACTATTACCATATATATAATTTACGTACAGAGTATTCGTCGTAACTGTTTCACAATTATCACATGATAGAATTAAAAAATATTCACTTACAAATGTAAAGCAAAATTTTACGCTAAGAGTTCCAATAAAGAGAAGTGGAGTATCAGCCAGTAAATAAGTAATTGGATTGAACTCAATATACAATAGTTTTTCAGTTTTAACTACTTGAAGATTTTCATCGACAAGTGTAATTTCTAATTTTGACTTTTGAACCTCGTAAAAATAAAATCTCACATTAGAGAAAGTTAGCAAAGCAGATATTTGGTATATCAGAATCGCTAAAAAAAACATTATAATTATTTTAATCCTAGCCTCAGCTTTCTTAAGAGAAAATGGTGTTCGAAAGAAAATCTAATATTTTAACTATTTTTATTTTATATAAAATGCTTGCCTTAAATATTCGTTAGGAGAGGCCAATTATAGTTTTGTTAATTTTATGCTTGTTTAAGCAATCCAAAACTTTGGCAAATTTCTCAATCAAAGTTTTACAGTTTTACAGTTGTATTAAATATAAAATTCTAAGTTTTTTGATCATAATTCCGATCTAATTTGCTTCAAATTCGATTCAAAGTTTCTTGAAAAGTTATTTATAGTCTTCAACCTTAAAACAACCCATACTTTATTTAATTTTTATAAATACTTGCAATGTGCTTTATTAAAATAAAACTAAAGCTCTTCCTAAGTCATAGCGCTAATCTTCTTGTTAAAAGACATCCATAACAGGGCTTGCCGCGCGGTAAACCCAGTGGTCTACTATTTTCACAAAAAAATCCTTCTCTCAGTAAGTTATTAGCTTGAATCATATATTTTAGTCTGATCTTTAGGAAATCTATTAAAAACCTTTAGGGATAAAAAATATACACTCACACAACCTTATCAGACATAATTTTTCAGAGTAAATCTTGTCTGCCATTTATATAATTATAATTATACTTTATATAAACTACCATTTCTTCGTAAAAATTATTAGCATATTTTGAAATAAATAATCTAAATGCAAACTTAATTTCAATCAATTTGCCTTTTGATTCAGGTAATATCATAGGACTATAAATTATAATAACTAAGAAAACTCAAACCTAGTAGAATTCTTATTCTTAATATTTTTTAGTTTAGCATCATCAATAGTTATTAAACATCAAAATTTTAATTTAGTCTCATCTCTAAAAAAAATTTCTAGTTGCAAAATTGTATATTTTCCTAAAAACAAGTCTAGAATTAGTTATTTTGATAACTTTTTCAAATTGGCTGGGAAGACAATCCCCAGATAGTCTCAAGATGAAATAAATTTGTGTTATTAAAGTATCTTAATTATTAATTCGACTAACCCTTTACGTTAACTGCATAGAATTGATACAACTTTAAGCAGTAAAAAATATCTGAAAAATGACCAAGTTTACATTTTTGTTTGATTCCAATTTTTTTGAACTTTTAAATGTTTTAGGTTTAGGCGAAATCTAGGGATTTTTTTTAAGAAGTACTTTATTTTTTTAATAGATTCAGGTTTTTAGTGTAAATATTTTTTTTTTATTACCAAGAAGAGATTTCAGTTCAATAAAAATCTTAAGATAAATGCATGATCCTTGAAATGCTAAATCACTAAAAGATTATGAATAGAATAATATAAAAGTAACTAAAATATATTTATTCTATCGATATATCAAAATAAAATAAAATCTATTAAGAAAGTTGAATTTATTTATGATAAATTTTATAAGTATCTAATCAAATATCCCAACATAGAACTTTGCATCTTCATAAATTTTCTCAATTGTAGCTCTATTAGCCATATCAACCTCCAGCATTTTTCTAATCGTACTATTAAAAATATCATATGGATTTTCTAATATTTTTTCATTAATGTCCTTTTGAAGTTCTTTTTTTAGTAAATTATATGAAATATTTTTTAAACTATCTTTTGCTATACAATCATAGTTTATTGTTAGCATTTCTTTTATATGAATATCATAATTTTTACAAAAATAATTGAGTTTTTTAATATTTATCCCACAAATAGCTAAGAAGCATAGTCCTAATGAAAATACACCTGACTTATAAGGATCATACTTTATAAAGTTCATTTTTTCTTTAAGTCTTCTCCAAGTCATTAATTCTGGTGAAATATACAATTCAGAAGCGATAGGTGAAGGCCAGTATAAAGGAAAATTGCTTCCAGTATATGTTTGAATACATTCAAATGAATTTTCAAAATCTATTATTTTTATTTTTTCGATTGATTCTACTAAAATGTTTGCTGGACTTATGTCGTTGTGAACAATTTTATTTTCTTCTAAGATATAAAAAGCTCTAATTAGATTATAGAATAATATTTTCATATCTCTGTAGCTCAGATTAGGATTTTGATGCATAAAATTCATTAAATCTAATCCACCATGTTCAATTCCTATCTTGATTTGCTTACCTTTTACAGTTGAGAAGTAAAATATTTGTGGGAATACATCATAATGTTTAGATAAATTCCTTAAGATTTTTATCTCATTATAAATTTTGGAAAAACTAAAAAAAATCGGTTGAGTATTCGCACTCCTTTTCTCATAGGCTTTATATGTTAAATGTTCTGCTTCCTTTTGTAGATGCTTTTTACTTTTACCATAGATATCTGGAAATACTTTTGAACATTGAAACAAAGGCACTATTATTTTGCTATTTGTGTTTGAAATAAAGCAATTTTTATAAGATACTTTTTTTAATTTTATTGAAGGTTTTGCTTTCACATTTTTTGTTAGAATATTTTTATCTCTTGATGTTATTTTTTCAGTAAGGATTTTAGAAGACTGGAAATGCTTTGTTTTTTTATTCGAATTTAAACAAAAAGTTTCTGGATTAGAATAATTTGCAATAAGATTCAGATTACTTTTGATTAAAATTTTTTTTTCTATGCTTTTTGACTTTGTGTAAAATTCTTTGGCTTTTTTATTCTCATTTAATTCATTATAAAAATATCCTAGATTTCTATAAAGCATAAGTAATCTTGGATCATTAGCATTTAAAACTTTTTCCCAAATATTTTTGCACTTTTCATAAAATTTAAGAGAATTTTTTTTTTCATCCAAATTCATATAAATATTTCCTAGATTGTTATAAATTAAGCCTAAATCGTGATGATTATCACTTAAAACTTTCTTAAAAATATTTTTGCATTTATTATAAAATTCTAGGGCTTTTTTATTTTTATTAAAAATTGCATAAAGAGCTCCTAGATTTGTATAAATTGAAGATAGGCATAAATAATCAAGATTTGAAGCTTTTTCTAAAATATTCCTGCACATTTTGAAAAGTTCTAAAGCTTTTTTATTCTCATTTAAATAATTAAAAAGAATTCCTATAGTAATATAGGTTTTAATTAAATCTGGATGATCAATGTTTAAATGTTTTTCTAAAATATTTTTGGACTTTTCATATAGTTTTAAGGCTTTTTTTATCTCATTTAAATGCATATGAAAATTTCCTAGATTTCTATAAATTTCAGCTAGATACAGATTATCAGTGCTTAAAGTTTTCTTCATAATATTTTTGTACTTTTTGTAGATTATTATGGCATTTTCCTTATAATTTAAGCTTTTATAAGCAACTCCTAAACTCAAATATAACCTAGCAAGATTTAAACAATTAATATTTGAATCTTTTTCTAAAATATCTTTAGACTTTTCTAGAAATTCTAGAGCTTTTTTTTTCTCATTTAAATCATCATAAAGTATCCCAATATTGTGATAAATTGAAATTAGTTGAAAATTATTAGTATTAGGAGTTTTTTCAAAAATATTTTTAGACCTTATAAACAGTTCTATTGCTTTTTTTTTCTCCTCTAAATTAGCATAAAGAACCCCTTGATTGTAATAAATTGAAGCTAGATTTGGATGATCAGCGTTTAAATTTTTTTCAAAAATATTCTTGCATTTTTCTAGAAATTTTAGAGCTTTTTTATTCTCATTTAGCTGAATATAATAAAGTCCTAGATTATTATAAAGAAAAGCTAGCTGTGAATAGTCAAAGTTTAAAACTTTTTCAAGTATTTTTTTGGACTTTTTATAAAATTCTAGGGCTTTTTTCTTCTCATTCAAATCGTTATAAGCAGCTCCTAGATTGGCATAAATAAGAGCTAGATATTGGTGATCAACGTTTGAAACTTTTTCAAAAATATTTCTGCATTTTTCTAAATAATCTAAGGCTTTTTTCTTCTCATTTAATTCCTGATAAAGGATTCCTAGATCATTATAAATTTCAGCTAAATCAAAATCATAAGCGTTCAAAACTTTTTCTCTTATATTTTTACACTTTTCATATAATTCTAGGGCTTTTTCCTTTTGATTCAATCTTTTATTAATACTTCCTAGTTTGATATAAATCATAGCTAGGTCTGGATGATCAGGATTTAAAAAAATTTCCAAAATATTTTTGTTCTTTTCTAGATATTCTAGGGCTTTAGTATTTTCATTTAATTCACTATAAAGAATTCCTAAATTTCTATAAATTTTAGCTAGAAACTTATCATTAGCATTTAAGTTTTTTTCAAAAATATTTTTGCATTTTCTGTAAAATTTCAGAGCTTTTTTTTTATCGTTTGAATCATTATAAAGAGTTCCAAGAATCATATAAATTTTCGCTAGGTGTAGATAATTAACGTTTAAAGTATTTTCTAAAATATATTTTAACTTTTTGTAAAGTATTAAGGATTCTTTCTTTTCATTTATATTTTTATAAAGATTTTCTAGATTACTGTTTATCTTAGATAGATATGGATAATCAATACCAAAAATTATTTCCAAAACATTTCCACAAAGTTCTGGGATTTTTCCATTCTCATTTGAATTTTTAGAAGAAATTCTCATATTGTTATAAATTAAATCAAAATTTGCATACTCAGCATTTATTTTTTTTTCCCTTATGTTTTTGCACTTTTCGAAAAATTCTAGGGCTTTATTACCTTCATTCAAGCAATTATAAAATAATCCTAGCTTACTATAAATTATAGCTAGTTCTAGATCATCAGCGTTTAAAATTGTTTCTCTTATATTTTTACACTTTTCTAGAAGTTCAAGGGCTTTTTCCTTCTTGTTGAAATTTACATAAAGAAGTCCTAGTTTATTATAGATTTTAGCTAGATCAGGATGATTAGTGCATAATTTTTTTTCCCAAATATCTTTGCATTTTTCTAGATGTTCTATAGCTTTTTTCTCCCCATCTAAATCTATATAAAGAAGTCCTAGATTGTAATAAATTATAGCTAGGTCTAGATGATCATCGCTTAAAAGTTTTTCTCTTATTTTTTTGCATTTTCTATAAAGTTTTAGGGCTTTTTTATTTTGATTAATTTCATTATAAAGTAAACCTAGATCATTATAAATTGTAGCTAGATCTAAATTTTCAGCTTTTAAAACTTGTTTATGAATATTTTTGCATTTTTCTAGATATTCTATAGCTTTTTGATTTTCATTTAAATTATTATAAAGAAGTCCTAGATTTTTATAAATTGCAACTAGAAGTGGGTTATCAGACTTGAGAGTTTTTTCACAAATTCTTTTGCATTTTTCATAAAATTCTAAGGCTTTTTTCTTCTCATTCGAATTAAGGTAAATACTTCCTATATTGTTATAAATTAAAGCTAGATACATATGATCAGGATCTAAAAAGGTATCAAAAATATCTTTACCCTTTTCTAAATATTTTAAGGCTTTTTTCTTTTCATTTAAAAAATCATAAGCAGCTCCTATATTGTTATAAACTAAAGCCAGATTTAGATCATAAGCATTTAAAAACTTTTTATTTATTTTTTTGGATTTTTGGTAAAATTCTAAGGCTTTTTCCATCTCATTTAAATTATAATAAAGACGTCCTAGATTGTTATAAATTGCAGCTAAATCTGGATAACAAGCGTTTATGTCTGTTTCCCAAATGATTTTGGCCTTTTCTAAATATTCAAGTGCTTTATTATTTTCATTTAAATCATTATAAAGATTCCCTAAATTGCTATAAATTCTAGCTAAATATGGATGATTATCTGTAAAAGCTTTTTCAAAATTATTTTTACATTTTTCATATAGTTCCAGAGCTTTTTTATTTTCACGTAAATCATTATAAAGATTTCCTAGATTACAATATATTTTACCCAGATCTGGATCATCATCTTTTAAAATATTTTCTCTTATTTTTTTGCATTTTTCATAAAGCTTAAGAGATTTGCTTTTTTCACCAAAAACTGAATAAATATTTCCTAAGTTATTATATATTGTAGCTAGATGATGCAGACTGTCAGTGTCAGATATATTTTTCCAAGAATTTTTACGCTTTTCATAAAGCTCTATTACTTCTTTTTTATTTTTAGTGCTTTTATAATATTCTGCGAGTATTAGATCAAAAAAGACATAATTTTTAATAGTCTTACCTTGAGATTCCTTAATTTTTATATATCTTTTAGCGCACTGTTCTGCTTCAGTTAGATTTTGTAATCCATGTTCACAAGGATTATCGTTAATATAATATAAAACTTTAGCAAGTCTTTTGTAAAGTTTAGAATTGCCATAGTCCATTCTTACATAATAAATCATTCTTAAATCGTATGCTTGGCGATAGTATTTTAGAGCTTCTTGATAGTTTTTGCTATTGAATTCTATGTCCCCTTTACTTTGAAGTGACTTTAATTCTACAGTTACTTTTTCAATCGACTCCATATTTATTATTATCCTTTTTATCATTTGCATTATATTAAATATAATCTTAAAATAAATACTTATATTCGCAGAATCAAGAATACATTAAAATCCCTTCATGAATTCTTTGTTTAATTCATTTTTCCTTAAACCTTAAATTAGATTAGAAAATTTTCTTCCACAATTGTATTTTGAATTAACTATACTTTTTCAAGTTTTCTAATTGATTGTGCGCAATAATACAATTTTCTCTATTTTCATAATTCATCAAAGATTATATAAA
>MPUH01001701.1:0-10174 GCA_001970955.1 Stentor coeruleus | reverse complement strand
AATATAAAATCTTTTCTCTTGATTGTTATTTCGCAGACTCAGAAATTAATTTCGAATCAACATATTTTATAAAGGTTGTTATAACAGCAGCAACTCCTTTATTAATCTGGGCTTTTGGTTTATTAATATGGATGCTTATTTGCTTATATAACCATACATGGAAATATCTTAAACGAGAACTTATAACAACAGAAATTGTTTTGTTTTTCTTAGTTTATGCAAACATTGTAAAATTCATGTTTACAGTTTTTTCCTGTACTTATATTGAAGGAGATGGTACTTATATGAAAGATAATCTAATCATTAAATGTTGGACAGGAAATCATTTGAAATACTCAATGGCTGTAGCTTTACCAAGTATAATAATTTGGGCTGTAGGTGGTCTAATTATTGGGGCTGTAGGTGTTCCAACTATTGTATTAATAATTATGTCAAAAAGAAGAGTATATTTAAAAAATGAATCAAATAAAGTCATATTTGGATTTTTATTTAATGGATATAAACAATCAAGATTTTTTTGGGAATTCTCTATAATGTATAGGAAAATTGTTATTATTTGCATATCAGTATTTATGAACCAAACTGCTCAAGCTATTCAAGCATTAACATTGATTATTATATTAGCTATAACTTTGTATTTGCAATATGAGTATAAACCTTATAATAAACATCAATTAAATCATATGGAAATGGAAGCTATATTAACAGCGACAATAACAATTTATTGTGGTATGTATTATTTAACTCAGGAAATTGGAGAAGGTTTTGGTATAGCTTTATTTATTATAATGTTATGTGGGAATATGTATTTTGTGATTTATTGGCTTTATTTTATGTTTCAAGCTATTATTGATTTGCTAAGTGGATTTCTTCCTTTTTTTAGGAAAATAATTGGGAAAAGCGACCCTTATCCTAAAATTATTTTCAGCGAGAAAAAGATACATCAAGGTGTTTATAAGGATAATGAAGAAGGAGTTAATAGTTTTACTTTAATAGAAAAATCTCAACTCAAAGATCAAAAACTTTTTAGACTTGAAGAAGGGGGAAATATGCATGAATTACATTTTGGGGTTTGCAAAAGATATGTTGATAAAGTTTATATTATGTTTTTTGAAATAAGCGTTGTAAAAAATAAATTTTTTGATAAAGAGGAATATAAGAAGACTGATAATGATTACTAAAAGCTTAGAATATGATAAAGATAATTAGTTATATTTATTAATTATTTTCTGTATGAATTATTATATTTCTCTAAATCCGTTGTAGATATCTAATGCTTATTAATTTATCTGAAAAATATAGACGACATAAGAATTCAGTTAACACTTATAATCAATTATTTATTAGTAATTTTTGATTTTATAATTTTTAGCTTTTTCAGTTTTCTATTAAACCTTTGATATTCATTACTCTTTCTTGTAGATATAAAATATTTTTTAATAAAAAATCCAAAAAATTTAGTTTTGAAATAAAATTGTGCTGATTTAGGCTCCAGATATTTTTTAGCAAATATAAAATCATAATTTTTCTATAATATTCAGCTTTAACACACTCAAATATAATTTGTAGTTGTTCTTATTTAATAATTTCTAACTTTTTGCTGCTAGTATTTAACGTTTTTAGTTAATTTTAAAACCTGTATTTAGTTAAAAAACTAATATCATAAACATATAATTTTAATCAAACTTTAATAAAATTTTATCATATTAAGATTTACCTTTAATTTTTAGTTTATTATTGATTTTAATGGCAGCAAATAATCTCGGATTAAATGAAAGGGCCATACGAAGGAACCCAAACCTTACAAGTGTTGATTTTGACCAAAAATTCAACTTCAAGTGTAAGTATTGGTAAAAAACTTATAATAAAACTAATAAAAGCATCTTTTAACAATAAAAAAATCCTTAAACTAATTTATAAACAATTCTTACATGTATTTATGCATCCCATACATTACTATCATCTCTATCATTATCCGAAGACACAACTCCAATAGGTTTAAAGTAATTAGCTTCATCATTTACAGTTAAAAGTCCTCTTTTAGCACTTTTCCCTACTACAATATACCGATACAAATCAGCCCATATAAAGTTGCTGATGCCAAGCTCAATCTTACCCCCAGCTGACTCACAAAATACAGGCGATGATCTATAATCAGGAAAATCTAGACATTTGATCAAAGATGTATTACTAAAAATAATCAAAAAAAATACTGCCACTAGTTTGACAAATAAAAGTAAATAAGCTAAAAAGCAAGCCATAATAATAAGTTATCTGACAATTGGAGAAAATTATTATTGATAATATCCATAAGTAAACAAAATTGTTGCTGTAGCAAAATGGAATACAAATAAAAGACTAACTCTAAGTTTTTAAACAAAAAGCATCTGGGTTGAAAAACATTATGTTGTTTTTAATTACAATATGCTGTAAAAAAATTATTTATAATACAATAACCTGTCTAAATGAGTAAAGTTATTTCAAATTTTCATAAAACATAGATAGGCACTCTGATTATAGAAGTTCTTTGTAGATCCCTTCATGCAATTATGACTTATACAAAATTGATTTGAGTTCATCATATTTTTTATATGATTTTATGTTGGAATATGTATTTTATTATATAATAGAGATATTTTGTGTAGCAGGATGATTTTGATATGCTTAGCTGGCTTATTTCTATGATTAAAAAGATGATAGGGAGAAGCAACATTTATCTTTTGATAATCATTTGATTATAAAAAATCAAAAGATAAATAAGGCTGAAATACTCATATTATATTTAAAGCAAGGGTAATAATACATTTTGAATTATGCTTTTACTAATTTAGATAACTTTACATGCCAAGTTGCATATTAAAGAAAATACTTATCTTGAGATTATAATTTTTCTTATCATGATCTAATTAATTTCCTTTCTTTAGTTAAAAAATCAACTTTCTTATATTTGAAATTAAAATTTTAAGAAAAATACTAAGATTTTTGATGATATACATCAAGGCTCTTTCTATGTATAAACAAGATAGTTGAAAAAATAACAAATACACTTTATTACTGTGAATTCCAGATTATAATTAATAATGCCCCAAAACCTCACCTGTATAGGCTAAAAAATCCTTGAACTATAAAATACTTTCCTTACAATTTTCCTCCTTTTCTAAGCAAAACATAATTCTTACTATATTTATATTTCAAAACCTATCTTCTAAATCCTTAACAATCTTAAAGTGCTTAAAGATCAAAAAGATCCCAATAATATTCATGCGAAATCGTAAATTCCTTATACCATGACTACCAAACTGTAAAAATTAATCAATCGAAAAAAAATCTAACAAATTTTTTATTATCACAAAAATTTCTATATAAAATTTACCTTTCACTCAATAATGCACTAAATCTCTTAGCAATCTTAGCATTCATCATCTTAAATTCTTAATATTAACCATTCTTATAATGATATTTAGGTTGTTGAACTTATTAGTCTTAGCTAATTCTAGCATAGACTTAGTCTTCCCATTTGACTGTAGTCCGTATATATGCGAAAGTTATCAACAATCTGACAATACATGCGATACCCTTTGTATGACACCTCCTTGTAACTATGATTCATCTAATACTGAATCAAGTTCTTGGTATGATCGATTTACTTCATCTGGGTGTTTTTCATCATGCTTGAACTTAGGTTGTACTTCTGAAATGCTTAAAAATACTCAATGCGATGAGAAATGCAATGCTATTGAATGCGGATTTGATCTTGGACTATGCGGATATTGTGCATCAGGATGTACAAAAGATATGCTTTTAAATAACAATCAAAACTCAGAATGTAATACCCAAGCATGTATGTTTGATAATAATGCATATGGCTGGTGTAGTGAAGGATGTTTTCAAACTTATCTTAACTCAACAACTTGTTATAGCGCTTGTGAAAATGCTTATTGTAATTATCAAAATTTAATATGTAACAGTACCTTTTGTGCAGATGGATGCTCACCAGAAATGCAAAATGAAGCAATTTGTCATCAACAATGCAATAATACAGCGTGTGATTATAACAACTGGGCTTGTGCTTGTTCAATAGGTTGCCCTTTATCATTACAATTTAATACAACAGATTGTTATGAAGATTGTGATAATACAGCTTGTAATTATCAGAATTATAAATGTGGAGATTGTGCAAGTGAATGTTTTTTTAATATGATAGGTAATGGTATTTGTAATGATAAATGTAATGTTGAGAGTTGCTTTTATGATTGGGGAGATTGCAGTTGCTCTCCAGGATGCCTTAGTAAATATAATAAAGCCAATGATACTTGGGATTGGAAAGGTGGATGCAATTATGAATGCCTAGTTGAAGACTGTTTATATAATTATGGAATTTGTAAGGATGAATTTCTTATAAGAGCAGCATGGTTTAATCAGATACTTAAAGGAGATGCAAATGCTGTTTTGAATTTGACTTTTGACAATCAAAATTGTACTGAAAATGATTTAAGGGCTATAGATAATGGAACTTTGAATTGTAGTAGTGCTTGTAATAATGAAAATTTTATGTATTGCATGGGACTTGGAGAAGAAAGTATGGATTATTCACGTATAGCTGAAAACAAAGGATTATTATGTAAAAATACAAAGCAAATATACGATTACTGTTTTTCTAATAATGATTGTCCTGATGGTTATGCTGAAGTTATTGATCTTTATTCAACATTTTTAAACACAAGTATTTGTATGAGAAACCCTATAAAATATACATCACAATTCTACTATGAGCTTCATATTGACACTAACGGGAGCAATTCCTATAACGCAACTGCAGATTTCCCATTAAAAACATTAAATTATGCATTTCAGAAAGCTACAAGGAAATTTACGAAAATAATAATATCTCCTGGGAATTATGAATATACAAAAGAAAGTATATTTAATCCTATTGTTTCAAATGCCCTTTCTCCTTTAGAATTCTTAGTAGACCTTCAACTTGAGGAATTGAGAATACTTGGAGATTATTATAATTATCCTGTTATATATATTGTTCAATATCAGATGAAAATATTTTCATCAGCTAAGCGTATATTTATACAAAACATAATCTTCAACGCTGTTAAAGCATTAAACAGTCAATGTGAGGGAGGATTTTGTGCATATTGCCCATATATCTACAATGTTAATGATCTTTACTTTGATGATAACTACAACAACATTCAAAATATTTCAGAGTATTCGAGAAACTGCGATTTATATTCAGATTCAGTTTTTATTCAAGGAGATTCTTTAAATGAATTAAGTATAAGTTACTCACAATTTATAAATTTCGGTCAACAACTTCATGCTGTTATTAAATCTTCTGGGTCATTATTCCTTTATAAAGTTGATTTTATTAACATAACAACACATTATGATGGAGCTGTTATCAATTTAGAATGTACAATTTCATGTTTAGACAAATATTTGGAATATTGGTATGGTAATGTCAAGAACTTAAATAATGGGTATGAATATACAACAGATAAATATCAGGCAGGGTTTTTGAAAATTTCCAACTACAACTATGCTTTTATTGATTTTGTGATATTTGACTATAATATGGTAGTTACAGGTATTGAAGGAAGTAGTTATAATTATCTTTTATATTTAAAAAATGTGATGATTCAAATTTGGATTAACGGCTGCACCTTCTCTAACTCATTTTTAAATGGTATTATTTATGTTGATGCATCTTCACTAACTTTCAATACTCTCACGATAATATGGAGATATTTTATTGAACAATTTTGTACAGTGAACTTTTATTTCGTTAATAATGATATTATAAATGTAGGAACTTTAGTTTGTACTGTAAAAGTTTCTAGTAGTACCCCATTAAATGTTTATATTCAGAATGTGGAAATTAGAGAACTTGTGGCAAATGGAGAAGGGGTATTTATCATTGAAAATAAAAGCAAATATACTGATTCAGCTATTAATGGTGGGTTAATATCAGTTAAAATTGATGGAGTTTATACTGTAGCATATGAATGTAATAGAGAGGTAAGTTTTATAAGCTTCAATATTAGTTCGAGCTATTATGGTGGATCGTTTTTTGCATCATCTCTGAATCCTAATGTGTTTTTTTTTTATATTAATATTGAGTCTGTTGGTGATGTAGACTATATTAAATTTAATGAACTTGTGATAAAAAAACTCATTGACAATTCAGAGATATACCTTAAAAATAATTTAACAGAAAATAAAATTACTAACTACTCATGCAAAGACTTAATAAAAGTCATTGATGCCTACAAATTAAGAATGAAATATATTTTTATACAAGAAACTACATGCTCAAATGGTCACAACGGTTTTTTAGCTGAAACAATAAAATATGTTTTTATTTATAATTTAAATCTACTTTCAAGCCAAGAGGAATCATCATACCCAGCTATTCAATTGAATGATATTAAAGAAGCTAATATTGTATACTTTAATCTCATTGATATTTCAAAAACAAAGTCTTCAATTTTTCAAACTAACAACGTTAAAAATCTCTCTATTAGTTTTTTTGAAGGTAAAAATCTTCAATCAACATATAAATCAACACTGCATTTAGACAGTAATTCAAATATAACCATTTACGATTTCAAATGTGAAAATTGTAGTTCTAACTTTGGTGATGGAGGAGCTTTGTTTATAATCCCTGATACTTTAAATTCTAATATTTACATAGAAAATTTCAATTGTGACTATTGTAATGCAACTTTTGGAAATGGAGGCGCATTAAGTTTAGACAGTTACTCAGCTTCACTTTATCATAATGTTTATATATACAATTTTAATGTTACAAATTCTAAAGCATCTGATGGAGTTGCTTTGTTTATATCATCAAGATTTAGTTTTAAAGATTCAATGTTTTCTAATATAAATGTTAGAAACTGTTTATCAAATGAAGGTGGGATTATAACTGATTTTCATAAAGAAGGTATTGTTAATATATCAGAATATTATTCAGAAGATAATGATGCTTATTATACTGGAGTTAAAGGGCATTATATAACTTCAAATTTTTTATTAGAGATGAATTATGTTAGTATTGTAAGATCTTTGTCTACAAATTATGCATTTTATTTTAATAGTATTAAAGATTCAACAAAAGTAAAAATTGCTCATTTGATGATGATTGATTCTGTAAATACAATTTTGATTGAATCTTTAAATGTTGATATTGAGATTATAGATGGTTATGCTAATTCAGGAATTGGGATTAATGTTTTTTCATCAGAATTAGATATAGATGGTATGATATTTGAAACATTAAATGGATACGGAATTTCAGCTTCATCAGACTCTGAAGTTATATGCTCTAAATGTGATTTTTTAGGTATCACTGGATCTAGTGCGCTTATTTTTGATTCTGGAAGCTTTTTTAAAATCTCGAACTCTAAATTTTTAAATATAACTTCTAACTCGTTGCCTAGTGTGCTGTATATGAATTCTTGCTTAAAAAGAAGTGAATTTATAGATTGTGAATTAAAAAATAGCTATTCTGGTGTCGATTCATTAATTTCATTACAGAATTCAAATTTAAGTATCCATAACTGTGATATTAAAAATAACACAAGTGGAGGTATGAATCCAGGAATATCAATGCTATCAAGCTACATAGAAATAAAAAACACTTATTTCTTTAATCAAAGCGGCATATTCAGTGGATTTTTATACTTATCAACAAAAAGTGAAGCTACTATTATAAACTCATCTTTTATTAAAGGAAGTGCTTCAGAAAGTGGAGGTGCTATTTATAGTGTTATGAGTGATGCTACAATTATAGACTGTACCTTCTCAGAAAACTATATCAGTTCTAATTATGGAAGTGGAGGTGCCTTAAACGGAATAACTTCAACAAATTTTTATATCTACAATTCAATATTTAAAAACAACAAAGGATCATTAAAAGGTATGACAATACACTTTGAAGGGAATAACCTAGAAATAAACAATAGTTCTTTTATTGTTGATTCCTCAGATCAAATAAATTTCGTTATTTTTAGTCAAAATTTTAACAGTCTAATATTTGAAAACTCTAGCATAAAAGGTTATATGCTTAATGGTATTTATATTGAATATGCTAAAAATATTGAAATATCAAAAAGCAGTTTTAGTAATCTTGTTAATGCTATTACAATTATAAGTTCAAATGAAACTCAAGATAGTTACTATAATATAAAAAACTCTATATTTTCTAATAACACGGCTATATATCAAGGTGGAGCTCTAAATATTAATGGTGCATCAATATCTATATATAAAACTGATTTTCTCTATAACTCAGCTCCAAATGGTGGGGGTATATTTTTTGAATGCCAAGACAAAAATTGTTTCTTCATAATATCTTCTTGTAATTTTATCGAAAATAAAGCAGATTTTGAAGGTGGGGCGATTAAATGGCAAGATAGAAAACCTCTTATAGAAAATACAAATTTCACTAACAATTCAGCTTTATATGGAAGTGATACAGCATCATTCCCAGCCAATTTAAAATATGTAAAATCCCGCAGGCTTTATGAAAGTATTTTATCATGTATACCAGGATTGAAATGTCAACAAGAAATTATTATTAAACTTGTAGATTCAGCAAATAACACAATGACATTAGACAATTCAAGTTCTGCAGTTTTAAGTTTATCATCTAATTATAATTATTCACAGAATTATGGTGTTTCAGGGACTATAAAAGTTATAGCAATTGAGGGAGTTTTTATATTTGATGACTTTATTATAAATGGAAAACCTGAAACTCAAGTGAATGTATCGATTTCAACATCATCAATAGATCCTAAATTAGGACAAGAAGTTCAAGATATAGTTGAATATTCTGATAATATAGAGTTTCTTATAAATTTAACAGCTTGTGATAATGGACAACAGATTATAGAAACTGGATGTTCTTATTGTTTAGTAGGAACTTATACTATTGAACCTGATACTTATTGTAAATCTTGTCCGACAGGAGGAAATTGTACTGGAGGATGGAAGATTTATCCTAAAGCTGGATATTGGAAACCATATGATAATTCTACTATTTTATATGAATGTCCTTTAAGAGTTGCTTGTTTAGGATCTTTGGCTGATGATGATTTTATTGGGACTTGTGCTATTGGGTATGAAGGGAAAAAATGCTTTAGTTGTATTGTTGGGTATACAAGGTCGGGAAATAAAAAATGTTCTAAATGCCCATCACAAACATCAAATGCAGTTATCCTCGCATTCTTCATATTATTTGTGATATTTGTAGGCATAATTCTTGTAAGGAGTACAATCAAATCCTCATACAGTCCAAAATCTTTGCATTCGATTTACATCAAAATCTTCACTAACTATATCCAATTAGTTTTTCTTACAACACAATTCGAACTCGAATGGCCTTGGTTTGTTAAAGAACTCTTTTATGCACAAACTACTATTGCTACAGCTTCTGATAAAATCTTTTCTCTTGATTGTTATTTCGCAGACTCAGAAATTAATTTCGAATCAACATATTATATAAAGGTTATTATAACAGCAGCAACTCCTTTATTAATCTGGGCTTTTGGTTTATTAATATGGGTGTTTATTTGCTTATATAACCATACATGGAAATATCTTAAACGAGAACTTATAACAACAGAAATTGTTTTGTTTTTTTTAGTTTATCCAAACATTGTAAAATTCATGTTTACAGTTTTTTCTTGTACTTATATTGAAGGAGATGGTACTTATATGAGAGATAATCTAATCATTAAATGTTGGACAGGAAATCATTTGAAATACTCAATGGCTGTAGCTTTACCAAGTGTAATAATTTGGGCTGTAGGTGTTCCAACTATTGTATTGATAATTATGTCAAAAAGAAGAGTATATTTAAAAAATGAATCAAATATATATTTATATGGTTATTTAAATAAAGTCATATTTGGATTTTTATTTAATGGATATAACTAATCAAGATTTTTTTGGGAATTCTCGATAATGTATAGGAAAATTGTTATTATTTGCATATCAGTATTTATGAACCAAACTGCTCAAGCTATTCAAGCATTAACATTGATTATTATATTAGCGATAACTTTGTATTTGCAATATGAGTATAAACCTTATAATAAACATCAATTAAATCATATGGAAACGGAAGCTATATTAACAGCGACAATAACAAACA
>MPUH01001700.1:0-10200 GCA_001970955.1 Stentor coeruleus | reverse complement strand
ATAATAAACTTTTATCATAGTACAAAACAATGTGTATCTCTTCTTCTAATTAGCAACAAAATCTAATAAACCTTTCTTGGTTTTTTAGATTTTTCAAGTTGCCTAAACCTATTTTTACGCAAATAGCAAAAGTTATAAATCTTTCTTGGTTTTTTAGAAATTTCATGTTTATTATGTTAAATCTTCAATCAAACTATCGCATATAATTCCTTCTTTAAATTCATTTTCCTGTTTCAGAATAAATTTTATGCCTTAGAAAGAAGTTTTTTTATTCGCAGAACAGGGAATCTTTGAACTTACCAATTTTGATTATATACAATCCTTCTTTACCAGAATTCCAAATGTTTTTATTATATCTAAATCCAATTAATCGATAAGGCCTCAAATACTTTCACATAAACATAAAAGTATAAGAATTGAATTCAAGGTTTAATAGTTTATCAAAGTATATAATATAACTGCAAAGCCTAGATTCAATATCTCCAAAGCTAATTTTTTATAGTATTAGTCTTTAAGGAACCAACTAAGTGCCTGAGGCAACAGAATAATTCAAAAGAGTTTTATTCACTTTCTTGAGAAGTAAATTTTCTATAGTAAAATAATTATTATGATTTTAAAATAAAACAATGTTCTGCACTATATTTAAAAGGAAATTTAAAAAAATAATGGAATTATTTCGTAATTATTATCAGATGAATGATAAAATATTAGTAATTATGTAACTTTGGTAGAGGGTGGATAAAATGTAGGTATTAAAGTTCTTAGTTGAGTTTGTGATATGATAAATTCTTATTATATACCCTGAAAATTTAATAATTGTAATTAAAAGTTAGTTAGTTAGAAAATATATCGTTCACAGTCGTGAACTCTGTATTAATCAATTTTTAGTTGTTTTATCTTGTTGTCAATGTTTTCTATTGTTGTCAATGTTTTCTATGAAGTTTTTTATGATGCTATCTACTTTTCTTTTGGTTTTATTATTATAATTGTAATTAAAACTGTGTTTTATACTAAATTTNGTTGTTAATGTTTTCTATTGTTGTCAATGTTTTCTATGAAGTTTTTTATGATGATATCTACTTTTCTTTTGGTTTTATTATTATAATTGTAATTAAAACTGTGTTTTATACTAAATTTTTAAATTTTAAGTAGTTTTTGATTAGAGTTTTGGTTAATTAATAACTCAAAATAGGTGTTAGATGTAAAAAAATAGTTTTTTATTAGAATTTGTGATATTGATGAGGAAGATTATTTATTACAATACCTTAAGATTGTATAATAAAAAGAATTTAAAAAATATTATCACACTAAACAAATCAAGTAAAATAACTTTAAAATCTATAAAATTCATAAATCACACTAATCAACTACCAAACCTCATCAAACTAATTATTTCTGAAAAAACAAACAAATATTGCTCCAAGCTAAAATAATGACTATTTTAACAACCACAAATAGTTGAAAATTTCCATTATTAGTAACTAATAATCAGACAAATATTTTCTAATAATATTCTAATCTTAAAATAAAATTCTATATTCCTATACAAATTTAACATATTATTCCACTTAAGTCCTAAAACAAGTACAAATATTTTCAAGAAAATTGTGTAAATAATATCAAATATAGCTTCTATAGTATAAAAATATTATGTTGTATTAAATCTTAGTATTATGATATAAAGCAATTGTAATGATAACACACCTATATGAAAATAGTAAGCAAATAATATTATATTGACGCTGAATTAGCTTTTAAAATAAATTATATAAAATACAATTATTTAGCACCAAAACTATCTAAACAATTTGACTATATCTTACCTTAAAACCACTAAGATTATTCTTTTTGAGATAAGTTCATTTTTCAGCCATATAAACATGTTTTATTTAGCGTTTATCGTTCTTCTGTCATCGGCACTCGAGCTTTTGCATATCCCACCATCCAAAATAGGTCCAAGTCCTCGTAGACTCTCTTCATTAGCCTTCAATGACCAAAACAGAACATTATACTTATATGGTGGACAAAATAGTGTCTTTTACGATGACTTATGGTCTTACAGCCTTGATTCCGAAAACTGGGAAATTTTAAATACCTTTTCCATAACTCCAGGTATCTTTTACTCAGGTCAACGACATTCATCCAGCACTTTCTTTAGACCCAGAAATTCCGAACTATGTATCTATGGAGGAAAAGGCGACAAAAACCTTTTTAGTGACCTGTGGTGTTATCGGATGGCCACAATGAGCTGGGAACATCGAAAAACTGCTAATCCTCCTGGGGCTTTTTACAAGTATGCTTGTTTATACTTTGAAAACTTATCAAAAGAGTACTTTGCCGTAGCGGGTATTAATATTTTTACATCCGAGTATCAGATTTTCATGTAATTTCTATACAGTCTTGATTTGCAAACATGGAAATGGAATGAGATTTACTCTGAGTATGACAAGCTTGTGACTAGAATGGATTTCGATTTGAGTCAAGTTTTTGTTTTTGTGGCCTATGATAATGGAACTTTAATGTTCCCTGTACTCAATAAGAATAGTCCTAGTCAGGATATATTCTTTTATAACGTTGCTGATAAAGAAATACGTAAAGCTAAAAGTTATTTTGATGGTCATGTTGCGTCTCTATCAAATCCTGTAGGGTTGATGTTTCTTAATAGAACTTTTATTATAGTATTCGAATCAGAGCTTGTTCTACATTGTGATCTATCATATCCAAATCTTATATGGCGTTTTTCAGCGGTTCCTTTTTTAATACCCATTCAATCAGCAGTTCTTTGTTATGATAATTATTGTTATACTTTTGGTGGAAGCATAAGCACTGAACTAACTAATAGTTTATCCAAGTGGACTTTTATGGATGTATTTAACTCTACTTCACAAATGTTGGCAAGTAAGTATATAAGCCCATCTCTGAGATTTTCACATTCAATGGAGATTCTTCATGGGGAACTTATTTTATTCGGGGGCAAGGACAAGGATAAATTTTTCAATGATATTTGGAGATATAATATTAAAAAAGATACTTGGATACCTTTAAGTCCAGAAGGAAATCCTCCAACACCGAGAGCTGATTTTTCTTCATATATAGCTGGAGATGCATATATTGTATGGGGGGGCGAAGACGAGAGTGGTTTAACCAATGATCTCTTTATATACAATTGTTTCAGCAACATATGGAACACAATCTCAACATCCTCACTTATCATCCCCAGTAAAAGAAAAAGTGCTTGTATATATGCCCAAATGCCGTTAATATACATTTTTGGGGGTATTGACAATACTGGTCCCTGTAGTGATCTTTGGATGTTTGACTTCACCGACAAGTCCTATACAAAACTCAAAGATCTTGAAGCTGTAAAAAATCCTCACTGCCTCATAACAAATGACAAATTTTCTATAATAAACGAAAATAGTATAACAAGCATCCATCTTAAAACACTAGAAAAAACTTCATCAAGCTTTTCTATGCCAAAACACTCAATTTTCATACCATTAGATACTTTTTGGGTGTCCATTGGGGGTTTTCTCACATCTCAAGGGCCATACATGCCAATTCTCAAATCTTATTTCTTAGAAAATCAGATAATTTTAGACCTTAAAGAGAGTTTTTACAAGTCTGCAGCTGTTTATTATAATAAATCTGTGTATTTTTTTGGAGGTCTTGCTTTAACACCAACTCATTGGCAATTTCCTTATAATTTCCCTAAGGCCCTTTTTGCTAAACTTGACTTAAGTTCTTTATGTGATGATTATAAATGTAATGTTCCTTGTAGTAAAGGGTTTTATAAACAAAGTCATAGTTGTGGGCTTTGTCCTGAAGGAACATATGGGGAAAATCAGGATAATGTTGAATGTGAACTTTGTAAACCTGGGTTTTTTAATCCGTATCAAGGGGGAACTAGTCATAAACAATGCTATCCATGTCCAGAAGGAACTTTTTCTAATAAGCCATCAGCGAAAATGTGTAAAATTTGCTCACCAGATGACTTTTGTCCTGTGGCAAGCGCGAGTCCTATTAAAAACTCGCAAAGTTTCAAGCCGCAGAGGGTTAAAAGTGAAGCGTTGAGATTTGGAGAAGCTTATAAAGTAGATTGCTTGTGGTACTTTTTATATGCCCTATGCGGTTTAGTAGGGTTCGTTGGGGCGTGTTGGGTTTTTCTGCCTAAATTAAGAGAAAAAATCAGCAAAATCGACATTTTTACTCAGCACCACGCCTGCGAAGAAGGAAATTATGTGAAAATTACCAGAAACACCCTAGGTGGACTTGTCACTTTATTATACATTTGGGTTGTTTTCACTACAACTGGGATTATTATCTGTCATTTTTTCTTAAAAGACCATGAAAGTACATTAAGCCTTATACCCACAGATCTTTTACAAGGAAAATATCCCAACATTGATTTTCAGATAGAAGTAAAACTATTAAATTACCCTGGTTTTTGTATACATAAAATTGAAGAATTTGTTTCAAAAGATTATGAAGGTAAATGTTCTGATGATATTAAAATAATCACAAACGGGGTTAATAAAAAATTTGATGATTTAAAGTGTAAAATCGAATATAGAAATACTTGTCAAATTGTTTATAAATGTATGGATTGTTATATTGGGAAAAATACTGAATTAAGTTTTAGTATATCTGAAAATAATTCTTATGCCACTGGGATTGTTGTTAATGGAACTTTTGATTTAGATGGAAATGGAGGAAAAAGTATAGTTGTTAGTGATATTCAAGCGGGAAAAGGGAAAGTTTTTATTGGATCTGAAGAGAGTGTGTTTAATTTATTGATGACTCCGATGTATTATTATGGGGAAACTGCTGATGATATTGGATATAAGGGATATTATGTTGTACAGAATGTAACACCAAAAAGTGGAAGTCAGAACTCGGTTGAGAATATGTCGTTTAACTTTCACATAGGATTGAAAATCTTATTATCCAAAACACTAAACGCTCTAGTAACATTCCAAAAAGAACGTAAAAGCGTAATAATTATTATCAGTATTATATTAGGGGTTTTAGCTGGAGTATTCAATTTCTTTGCATTAACTCTTTCACATTTTGAGCATTGGCGAAGTCAAAAGAAAAGGCAAAGTATCCAACCAAGAAACTTCAATAGAATTATTTCTCAAAGTGAGGCATTATCAGAAATGCATTTTCATGAGATGTTCTCTGACAGTAGTGTAAGAAGCGAAGATTACTTGAATCAAAATAAATAGGCCTAGATAAATATTTTATTATCTATTATAAGATTAAAAACCTTAAAATCTTTGAGTATTTTTATGAGGATTAAAATTTTAGATAAAAGGATAGACTTTTTATAATATTTTTATATAGTACCATGTATGTCAAAGCTAATATTAATTGACTTTATTTGAAATTGTGAATTAATAAGTGTTTGCATGGTAGTCAATAAGTGAGAAATTAATGATTTTTTAATTATATTATATGCATGAAGATTTATAGAAATAAGATGGGAAAATATTTTAGGAAAAATGGGCTAGAAAATTTTTGAAGAATTTATGAAGGAAATCCTTGTATATCAGTGTATAATTTGGGTTTTTTATATTTGAAAATTATGAAATCTTAAGAACTGATGGAATTATTAAAAACTGTCTTGCTGTTATTTAGAAATAGAGTTTCTGTGTCAAATTCTCTTGTGAAATTTTAGTACAGCGAAAAATCGACTATTTAATTCAATTCATTAAAGGCTATTTTATATTATATTTTAGTTGTAATTATGGCAAAACTAAACATTGAGTTTTAATAAAATATTTTGTATTACAAATACAAAAAGGTAATAAAAATCATTATTAAAATAATCTAAAAAGTTTAAAATTAAATTTTTCTAAGCTATAGTCAATAACTTGTAAATAAGCTTATCAAGTAATAGGATTAACAAATAACTTACAAGAAAATATATTGTATATCAAGTAAGAGACTACTATTAAATTATCTGTTAGTTTATCTATCATAACTATAATATAAAAACACTTAAAATCTTATCTATTCCTAAATTGAATTATATCTAGACATAAAAGCATATTTAGGATATCAAAAATAGATAACTAAGAAACCAAACTATAATAAAAAAATCACAACACCTGATAATTTAAACAAGACTAAAGCAATTTCTATAATCAAAGCTTTTGTACTTCGACATAAATTTCCATCATCCCATTTTCAGGGATATCAAATTCTCATCAAACTCTACTTTAAAGCATCTAAATCTCAATACCTAATTTCTCTAAATCTCCACATAAAAACCTATCATAATACCCTAACTTGGCCACCTAATCAACTAGCCAAATAAAAAGCAAATTTCAGGCTCTAATTATATAATCATTATAAATACAAATTCTCAACAATTTTTAAAATAATCATTCTTAAACTACCTTTCTATCATCATCCTATAAATTCATTTAACCCAATTCACCAAAATATCAATTAAATCATTCCAATTTCAAAAAAATCAATTTAAGCCATGCTAATAATCTAAACTTAATTAAACTAATGCTTGATAAGAGTCATAATCTTGCTTCCTTCTATAAGCATAAACTCCAGAAACAGCTGCTACAATTGTAAGAATAGCCCCAGCTGAAGCAACTAAACTAGTCTGACTATTAATAAATGAATTCCATGTAGTTCCTTCATCTCTATAAGCTTGATAAGCAATAACTTCTTTATTATCCATATCATGAACCATATAATATTCTCTATAAAACGGCATTCCAAGAATCCACATATCATAATCATTTGGTTCAATAAGAACATAACAATATCCTGATTCATAATACATCATATTCTCAGCATGAACTGTATAATTATATCCATCAATTTCAAAAGTCAAATCTAAGAAATTAGAATAGTCTCCAGCTTTACATGAACAAGCTAGATATCCATAATCGTAGCATCTATTCTTATGTTTACTTTGAACAACTTTTTTATAAGCTTCAATAGGTTTTTTTGGTCCACTTATTAGACTAGACCCAATATCTAAAATACCCACTTTTATCGAGTGATCAACATAAGTATCGCCACCTGAACTCCAAATCCATAATTTTGATTTTTCTTTCTGGTACATGAAACTTGAGATTTCAATCACCCAGTATGCATCATATCCATAGTATTGATGAACTTGTATTGTATGAGATGACCCTATACCATATATTGACGACAAATCTTCACCTATTGTTATAACAGAGTCTTTAAATTGATTGTCAATATTACTTGCGTATATAGCAAAGATTGCTCTTGAAATCTGACCTTGACTTTTGAGATTTTCAATAAATGTTGGATACCCATCGGATAGATAATCAAAACCTAATCCCATAAGCCCATCACTATCAAGTCCATCAAGGTCGTAAATGCTTTTTGCTAATACGAAATGCTGCTCTTTTACTGTTAAGTTCTCAGCAGAAATGCTTTCTAAGCTGATGTTCCCAGAAACTTTCCCAACACCATATTCTAAGTCGATTGATATGTTTAAGTCTTGATAGGTTGAACTGTCTTTACTGTTAAAAACTTTGCTATCTTTGTTAAAGTTGTTGGTTGTTGATACCCAGATGTACGATGAACCTGTATCAAGGACTAAAGTTAAGTTTTGGCTGGGAGTGCCAATGCCAAACACGGCATTATATTGAAGATTGATTGAATTTTCAACAGCTGATGTTATCAGAGCTATATCAGGGAAATCATCTGGTATTTTATGCTGTTTGCTCTTAGGAACAGCTGAAGCTTTGAGAGGTATTGTTATATGCCCTTCAACGAAGACAAGAGCTAATAATACTCCAATCATTATAACCTAATAAAATTCTAATAATTTATAAATTTGATAGGTAAGAAATGCATTTGAATTTTATTAGTTCGTATATAAACTTTAAGCTTTTATATATTCACATATTTCTGTTCATGTAAAAGGGACTTAAACATAAATTATTAAGACTGGTCAGAACTGAATCTGTACTTAAACACATTCTTTTTATCATAGATATGAATAGATGATGACTACTAAATTATGTATAAAAAAATTCCAAGGACACTTTTATTGTTTGAAAAGGTATTAAATTTTTTGAATATTGCTTAAAACTAGGAATCAGCATTTCTGCTGTATATGTATTTTCTACAGAAAACTTTAAAAGGCCTGACGAATAAGTAAATGAGTTCATGGGACTATTTTTAGTAGCTTGTGAAAAAAAATCTGCTAAAAAATGAAGTTATAGCCAAAGGGTTAAAAGATCAGAATAATTTGAGACTTTGAATGATTTTCATCATCTCAACAAGAAGAATTAAGGAACTTAGAAAGAAAAATTAACATAATAAATTTTGTATGCTGAATATGTGCCTTAGATATTGAAATGCTGAAAAATTCGATATATGGGATAAAGATAAAAGTGATAAAGGGATTATTGTCAGCTGAAAATATAAACCAAAAATTATTTAAATAATAGTGTTTGAGTTTTATTGATTTAATAGAAAGATTAGGAAATTAAGGCATAATNCGATATATGGGATAAAGATAAAAGTGATAAAGGGATTATTGTCAGCTGAAAATATAAACCAAAAACTATTTAAATAATAGTGTTTGAGTTTTATTGATTTAATAGAAAGATTAGGAAATTAAGGCATAATATTTTGCTTTATCAACCTTAGGAAAAATATTTATGATAATACTAAGTTCTGTAGTCTGAACTAAAGGTTTGATATATGGTTTATATTATCTTCAACTATCAATATCTGCTTTAGTTTTTGTATTTTTTATTTATCAAAGTTTTATGCGAATAATCATCTTGCAGTAATTAAAAAATACCAATTTACCTTTTTCCTATCTATAAAAAAACTAATCGAAATTTCATTCCTCCTCTATACAAAACCCAAAATAAACCTCAGCCAATTCCAAAATCATAATTTTTTAATCCTAGCCTTGCAAACAAAATCATAATTCCCAATAAAAATATTCAAAGTCCTTTCATAAACTATAACCAAAAAATCTCATACACTTCAGATAAAAAATACTAAAAATCTCTTCCTTAGCCTTACAATATCGTAAAAATCTAATTATATATTAAATGGCATCCTTACAACAGTATGTTGAAAACTGTGGAAGATGGTTAGATGCTATTACTGTTATAGTTAGCGACAATAATGGAGTTGAAATCGCTTCTTGGGGTGAAAAAATCGAAGATCTACAGCTTGCATGCGCGATTTTTCAAAGCAGTGTTGAAAACCTTGGAAAACTTAGCACTGGCAAAGGGAAATCTTTAACATTAAGATTTGGCAATAGAGTCCTTATACAACAAAACTTAAACTCGATTTATGTTACGGTTGTTTTACCTGTAGACGGATCTGTTGGAAAAGTATTCACGAACTTTGAAAAGATGGAGAAGGATCTAAAGCCTTTGATTGATTTAATATCGTCAAGAGAAAACTAAATCATTAGGATATTTTTAGGGTTTTATATGTAAATTTGTTGGGAAAAATTGTATGATAGATTTTTTGTTTTGGATAATAGACTAGATACTTTTTGTTGGGATGGTAAATTATGAGTATTGGAGGAGGGGAGGATATTTTATTTAAAGAGTGAAGGTTAGTATTGATGGCTAAATAAGAAATTTTTAGAGTTTTTAAGATGATTAGTATATTGATATAGTAAAAGTTATAATGTAAAACTAGATAATTAAAATTTGTAAAGTTATGGGTGGAAAGTTGAAGTTATTATAAAAGAAACTATTAAAGCACCCTAACATCTTAAAATGTAAAGTAAAATTTCAGAAAATATCATAGACAATAAAATTTTTTAAGCGATGAATTATATATGAATAGTGTACGAAATTACTAAAATCAGCTTATTTTTATTATTTAAAATACTAATTTTTATTATCAGGCTCAGCCGTATCTTTAACACTTTATTTTACTCTCAGCTATTCAACCGCAAAATAAATGCATTACTACCTATAAAAAATGAAACACTCTTTTACAATATTATTGAATAAAATGGTAGACACCTTAGCTTGTTAATAAATAAACTAAAATCAATTAATCATGTGCTTGCTAAATACATTCATCAAAACTGTTTATCGATTTATTCAATATTATCTATCAATAAAAAAATGTTTTTTATAAAGCATAGTATTTTTAGCATAATTATTTTTTGATCTTAAAAAAAAACTCTTTAAGAATTTTCAAAACCCC
>MPUH01001699.1:0-10207 GCA_001970955.1 Stentor coeruleus | reverse complement strand
TGGAAACACTTGAAGGCTGAGAGGAATATTTTGGAGAATATACAGAAGATAATGATAAAATAATTTGAGGTTTATGATGATGTTTAGGTTTTATATATGAATTGGAGATAATTTAGAGTATTTTCGAGTTTAGGATGCTATTAGATTGGTTTGTTATTTTATGGTGTAAATCTGATTTTTTATTAGAGATTATTGATATAGAAGATTTATTTAGTATTTAAGCTAGTTTAATGGATTTATTGTATTTTAGGTTTGGCAAATATGCAGTGACTAGGAACGTGAAAAGTTAAATAATTTTTTTGGGTATAATCTTAAAGTAAGATATGATAACATCGTAAAAATAATACAAAGTAGATCTTGAAGTTAAAGCAAGATATAATATAGATAAGCTTAACTCTTATAATTTTCCTCGTAAGCAGGATTATATATGATAATCTTTACTAAAATCTCATTCTATTTCGTATAAATAATATGATTATAATAGCCTTTGCATCCAATTGAACTTCATTCCCCTCTTGTTCACTGCTGTTATCATCAACACCTTCTTAACATCATAGCCTACCTCTTTATCACATCTAACTTAACATTAAACCTTTATGTCTATCTCATTTCATATTCCCTTATACATTTTATTTATTATCCTACTCATCTCTATCTAAAATCCTGCTAACGACATATAATATGGTCAAACACACTAAAATCCTCAATCCCTTTAACTTCAAAAAAAGATTCTCCCAACTTATCTACTACTTATCCAAACATCAAAACTCCCATTCCCAAAATCACAACAATGTATCAACTCAAGAAACAGCAAAATTCCCTTACGAAACCTATGAGAAAAATATCCTAGAAAATTCTATTCCTAAAGATGTTGAAATGAGTCCCTACATATCATATGAGCTGACCCATTTACAATGCACAGGCTCCTGGCCTCCAGATTTTTTTCCAGATTATTAATGTAATATTCTAAACCTTATTAAAATCCTTCGTATGCCTTATTTTCACTAAATAAACACTAAGGACAAATCCAANAATCCTTCGTATGCCTTATTTTCACTAAATAAACACTAAGGACAAATCCAAAAATCCCTCCAAGTGTTAGGAATATAAACATATGTGTTATATTAAACCTGCTTTGAGTTGTGTCGATTTTATTACGGTTTATAACATTATTGTCAATTTCTATAAGTTTTTGTTGTTGTTGATCGATTTTATTTAAAAGCTGTAGGATTTGATCTGAGACTGTGCTTTTAACACCATTAAGGGATATAAGAAGTTCTTGGAAGTCTTCTTGGGAGTTCTTTTTTAGTTCAGAGAGTTCGATTTGGAGGTTGTTGAATTCACCTCTCCATTTTTCTGAGGTATGGCTTGAGACATCTTCTATTACCATTTCAAATTGCATGAACTCTTCAGTTTGATCTTCGTATTCTTCAGAGTAGTCATCTTCAGGAGTATTTTGGTTTGCATGGCTTTCATGGTATTCTGGGTTGGCTTCGTTAGGTTGTTGGTGGTTGAAGTCTTCAGAGGGCTTGTCTTGAGACTCGAATGGCTCATGGAGCTGCTGAAAGTTTATGTCGAAGTCTGGATTTTTTAAAGACTTTATCTCATCTTCAATCCATTGTATGAAATTATGCTTAAACCTCGGAGCATTAAAATAAGACTTAACATTCTCTGAGTGTGCAGGAATAAAAACTATTGTAGGGAAACCAAAAATTTGATAATTTTGGACAAGATAATTATTAAACTGAGCATTCACTCTCGCAATAATTACATCATCTCTTTTCCAAGGACTATCATCACTATTATAATGCTTTGATAGCTCTTCATATTCATGGAACATTATTCTACACCAATGACAATATGGGGCAAAGAACTCTACAATGACATGCCTGTGAGTGCCTATATAGTCTTTATAATTTTCATTTGTTAAATCAATTGTAACTGAGTTTTTCCACCAATCTCCTGCTGAGACACCAACAAGTATTAAAAGCCATATCATTTCTAATATTAAATGATAATGAGAGTAATATAATTTTGAATTGCTTATATTTGAAATAAAGTTTTTGGAATTTGAAGGTGAATGGCAGAGTTTTATAGGATTTAATAGAGTAGATGAGTTATTTGATAGCAGACTATGGGCTTAAGTGCTAAAAAGATGTAACATTACTGTGAAATATGATTTATGACAAAACTTATTTAGTGAAGATGCTATTAGTGTTTAATTTGCAAATTACCAAATTTAATTATTTTTATATAAGAATTGTACATAGCTTATTCATTAATTATACATATTGAATTATTATATAAGGGTATTATTTCAGTTTAAAATGCTTTGAGATATTTCACTTAAAAGATTTTGCACTGAATAACTCAATCTAATAATAAAAACCATTTACTTAATGTTATTTTATAGAATATCAATGGCTCCTTCTATGCATAACCATAAACACATTTATAATTAAAAAATCATAAACTCTATTAAAAATCATTCTCCAATCTCATCAAAATATAAAATTCAATCACATTTATTATAATTTCCAAAATTCATACCAAGTATCACTAAATAAACCTCTTAAGCACATCTACCACAATATTTTTCTCACAAGGTTTGACTATAACTTCATCCATCCCAGCTCCTAAGCACTTATCCCTAATCTCCTGCGAACTATGCGCTGTAAGAGCAATTATAGGTGGAGCTTTCTTTATTTCCCCTTTTTCTACCATTTCTTTAATTTTCATTGTTGTTTCCCATCCATCCATAATAGGCATTTCACAATCCATAAGCACCCAATCATACTTTCCCACTCTAATCTTCTCAATAGCATCATATCCATTAAGCACATAAGAGCATTTTATTCCTTCACTCTGTAATATATGTACAATTGCCATAATATTAAAATAAGTATCATCAACTACCAACACTTTACGTTTAGCTAAACAAGAACTTCTTACCCCAAAATCAATATCCATATGACAAGTCATTTTTTTCATTTCTTTAACCTCATCAATATGATCTTTTGTTGGTAATATGAAATAAAAGCACGACCCTTTATTTAAATCAGATTCAACTTTAAGCCCTTCACCACCTAACTCTTTAACTAGCATATTTGATATTGTAAGCCCAAGACCAATACCTTGAGGATTTAAAGAAAATGAACTATCAATTTTCCCATATTGAGTAAAAAGTAATGAGAATTTGTCTGGGGGAATACCGATTCCTGTATCTTTGCATTTTATTGTCAATAAATTATCTGTATAATTAGCTTCTAAAGTTATACTGCCTGATATTGTGAATTTACAGGCGTTACTTAGAAGGTTGAGGACTATTTGTTTTAGCCTATGAGGATCGTTGATGATTTCAAGTGGAATATCTTTAAGAAGAAGTTTGAGCTCAACAGGCTTTTCACGTAATTGGATGCTTATGAGTTTGAGGCATTCATTGAGAAGGGTGTACAGGCTGAAAGGTGTTGATGAAATTTTTAGACTTCCTGCGACTATTTGAGCGTAATCTAGGAGATCATTTATTAAACAGAGCTGGTAGTTACAGGAACCAAGGATTATATCTAGTTTATCTTGTATATCTTTCGATATATCATCATTTAACTGTATAATTTGTGTCATTGCAAGTATAGCGTTTATAGGTGTTCTAAGTTCATGTGAAACAGTTCTTAGCAAAGTTGATTTATACGCATTTTCACTACTTTCCTTTTCTAGCATCAGTAATTTTGTAACATTTCTCCCACTCATTATCATCGATACTTTCCCATCCCAATCGATAAGTTTCCCTTTCCATTCTGTAAACTCACTGTTGTTTTCTGATACTCCAAAGTTAGTCTCTGTATTGATTTTGCCTTTAAAAACTTCTTGAACATCATTATAAATCCCTTGTTCTCTGTTTTTTATTGGGAAATATCTTCTATGATACTTACTTTTTATCAAATACTCCTGAATACTATATGATTTTAGCATATCCTTTGCTGATGAATTACTAAACATCACTTCAAATTCAGAATTTATAACTAAAATTGCATCAGAAATTGCTTCTACTATATTAGATATTTTCTGTTGGGCCTGCTCAACTTTAAGCTTGCTTTCACACATTTCCATATCTTTAGCATAGTCACATAATATTGCCACGAAATAAAATATAGGCAAAGATAGGATACCCATGCCAACTGCGATTGGGTCGTCAAAGATAATTTTGTTATAATAAACTCCTGCACCGACCCATATTAAGGTTTGCTTTAATGAAAAGATAATCAGTGAAAGATAGTCTGAAAATAGAAAACCTTCATATACAAAAGTTACAACAATTGCTAATTGAATCCATATTGATTCATTTCCAGGAGTCAGGGCGTAAGTGTAATAAACTAAAACAGCATTTGTTATTTCAGCTAATACTAGAGAAAAATAAATAGAACTTTCTGGATTTTCTGAGACTTTTATGAATAGGAAACAATAAATTGGCTGGAAAACTATTAAAATGAGCTTTTGGGATAAATTCTCTTTTATTCCAAAATATCCAATATCAAAAACCAAATGAATAAAAGTTAATATCCAAAGAACTAATATTGCGACCTTGATTCTAAAAAATGCTGTTTGAGTCTTAATGATCTTTAATATTTTAAGTGCCAGTTTACGATTGCTAGCTTGTGCGCTTATTCCTGTTTGCATTATTATCACATATCAAGTCACACTTAATTATGGCTAAAAGAACTTTGTTAGATTAAATATTTGTACAGTTACTATATTGTATATTTTACTTTAACATTACAGTTCTTTTTATTTTTTCAACCTTTAATATAAACCTTTGAATGTTCAAAATTACTGCATTTAGATTATAAATGCTCTAGACTTTTTAAAAAGATTATAAGATTTATATCAAATAATCATTATATTAAGCTTATATGATGTAAAATATAAGGTTAATAGCTAATATAAATATCGGAATTAGTATTGTGATTTATACTGTATTGTGAGGATTATAAAAAATGATGGGTTTAAAAGGATTATATATAATGAATATATGCTTTAGCGGTTTGCATTCAGTTTAGTAGATTAATCATAAATCAATTATACATTTATAGAGTTCAGATAAAATAATTAAGTTGATATTTTAATCTTTTGAAGCTTCAAGGCATATTCATGATAATTTCTATGGATATTATGTTTAAGACTGAAATCAATCATGTAGAGTATTTTAAACCTTAAATTGCAGATACCTAAAAAATAGAGTTTTTCAAAGAAATGTGCATCTGCTAATATCATGATGGCAACTCTCAATATAATATATGCAAAATTTTAATATAAAATTAAGTATTTTTGGTCAAAATTCAAACCTGGTAATCATATTCTTAGCTAAAAAACTGCAAAAACAATCACAAAAAAAATAAAATAATATCATTTCTTTATGCAAACATAATTTTACTACAACGTCAAGCCACATTCCATTAATATACATCATACAAGTCTATTTATTATATTGTCAAACTCAAAATTGGCTTGTGAGTTTAATACTGATTAAGTATTAGAAAATGAATGAAGATGAAAACTCTGACTCTGAAAGTATGAACGCTTCCATAATCGGTGACTTGAAGCCTACAAGTTTTTCATATCAAGGCCGACTTCCTGATGACCGTCTTCAATACAAAAATGACAAAAAATGCATATGCTGCCAAGCTCAATTTGGCCTAGGAATCCTTTACTCCAAAAAACATTACTGCAAATTTTGCTATAGAGGAATCTGCGCAAAATGCTCACCAGCAGCAGCAATACATCCTGAAGAAAGAAAGGCCCTTCGTATCTGTAATTTATGCTGTGAAAAGAGTGTCGGAGACAAATTTGCTGAAAGTTATAACATGAAAATATCCTCAATAAGACAGGAAATTGAGAATTTAAAAGAACAAAAAAAGAAAAATACAGAAGAATATCAGAAAACACTTAAAGATAGTTACAGATTAGAGAATCTGATCTTTTTAGAAGAAGAGAGGAATAAAGAGTTGATAGCGAAGTTTTCTGAGACAAAAGGGACTACGAGGAATGTGGGTGAGACTAAGAAAGTATATGAAATTATGTATGCGAAACATCAGGAGATGTATAAAGCTTTTGATCAAAGAAACTATGATATTTCTAAACTTAAGAAGATGCTGGAAAGTGAACAAGAAAGAAGACAGAGTGCAAAGACTGAGCTGATTGCTATGAGAGACAAGCTTACTGAATTGCAAGACGACTACTTATGTCTTCAATCTAAAGGTCACCGCAAAAGCTCAAGTGTCATATTCACTGAAACAGAGAAAAAAGAAGATCAATTACTCAGCTCTTTAGTCATATCAAACTTCGAAATAGAATCAGAGTCTTCAAGATTTAAGCAAGAAATCGATAAACTCGAAAGTGAGAACGAGTTTTTAGATAAAAAAATCAAAAAACTTAAAGAAGAAGCACAACATGCCCCAGATCGTCTTGTCAGTAATGAAAAAGGATTTTATTCCGCAGATGAAGAAGAAAGGGTAAGGAACTTGAAAATAAAGCATAAAACTCAACAGGCTATGATAGAAAGATTAAAGACTCAATGTGGTATTAGTTTTAAAAATACTAAAGATAGGGAGTTAAGAGGAAAAGACGAAGATGAAGAAGAGACTATAAATGAGTCAACACGGCCTTGTGCAAGATGTGGGATATTTTAGAAAAAGATATGAGTTTTAATCGAATATATGATAGTATTAGATTATTTAATATAGATATAATCTTCGAGTAGAAGGATTTTAAATTGTTTTTAAGGGTAATTAGTATTTTAATATATATTATTGAGATTTATATTACATATTATGAAGAATACAAAACTGAAAGATATGAAATAGAAAGCAATCTCAAAAATATACGAATAAAATAGCCAAAACTTTTTCATTAACACATATTGCTTTATGGGATGAAAAATTTGAAAAAGCATTTAGAAAAAAATACAATAAACAAGAAATAATAAAGATTGACAGAGAAATCAAAACTTTAATTACGAAAATATATTATAAAAAGTAGAAAATTAGCAAGAACTGAACAATAGTAAAGCGATAATTCCTTATTAATATTGCATATTATGGAAGATTTAAATGATTATTTTAAGTTTGAGATAGACTTATTTTAATTATAAAGTTTCTTGCTGTATATTGAAAATATATCTTGAACTTCTTTATTCTATATAGAAACAATATATAATAATTGGCTTTTAACTTGCAGAGTTTAGCATAAAGTAATATTTGGCCTATAAATCGTCTTATATTATAAATCCTATATAGATTATTCTTATTACCTTAATATTCAATGATTATGATTTACAATTATTCAAAGGCTCATGCATCAATAATTCATTATAATATAATGTAATTTGCAATTTTAGTCACGACTCAAAATTGCTACCAACCATTTTAAACTCATGCACAAATAAAAAACTATTAATCGCCACAACAGCATCTCCTAAATTAAACTATAAAACCATTAATCGTTGTCAACTCGCCTACCTTACTCATATTATATAAGCACATAATTTCATATTAAACCTAATGAGAAAAATGAAAGAAGCCAATTCAATCAGATTAATTATACAGTAATTCAAAGACCATAGATATAAATAATATTAAAAAAATTAACAATAACTTAAAGGTAAATTCTGAATGCAAAGGGGTGATAAACTCTCAAAGCCCAGAACAAAAGAATAAATCCAAGCTATTTTTCAGTTATAGGCTAAAAGGATTAATGGATGAGATCAAAAAAGAACTAGAATCTATAGATAAATACAATAAAAGTATTTGTCTTTAGCACTGCAAGACCAAAAAGTATTTAATATTTAAAATGTAAAATTTAGAAAGGAAATTTTGTAATAAAAGGCCTTTTGGAAAGCAAGCTAATTAAAATTCCAGCCAGTGAATTCTTTGAGCCCTTGTATAACTAATGGAAAAAAGGAGCTCAGCGGCTGTAATGGATGCTACAAGGGTTGATTAATTTTATTTACTATATCAAGCAGATACTGTGCAATATTTATATATAGAATCAAGTTTTTTATATGAAAATATTACAACACTTAGTCTAAGACCTGCCTCTGAAGATAAATAGATATGCAAAATGCGCAAACCAGTCTAGTTCCGCAAGTTTACAAGCATGATTTTAGATTATCAGGGTTCAATTGAAAGCATCCTCCTTGAGCCTAGTGAAAAGGATTCAAGATTTAAAAGCACTTGGAAAGCAAATTATACACCTCGGCGAATGTAATTTATTGAATTTCAGTGAGCTTAATGGAGAAGTTATAGTAAATCCAATTATGACTATTGTGATAGTTATATGAAAGGGACAAGTCCTCTAGTAATTAGAGGTAGGAATTTGAAACCTCGTTTGAAATTATTGAATCTAATTTCTAAATACTATACAGTTAAATACTTCCCTCTAATTTTTGAACCCAAATGACTAGTTCTCAATAGAAATCAACGCTTTTTCCTCTTTTCACAAATAAATTTCTATCAGTTTCAAAACCCAATCGCATTCTCCTCACACAATCTTCTTATTATCAAAAATCCTAACACTTTTTCAAAATCAGCATATTTATATATGGATACAAAAAAAATTGAATTTTTCCTTAAAGAAATCGCAGTATCTCTATATACTGAACTCTCTGATGATGACAAACAATGTCTAGGCCCCGACCTCGAATCTGTGTTATCCCTTAGCCCAAAAGCCACAATCGACTGCCTAAACGAGCTCTATGATGGACTAATAGACTGCAAAAAGGCTATCAAACAGGTAGACTTCTATAAAGAGTTCTCAGAAAACGAATGCTATCAAAAGGCTCTACAAAAGCTAGACAATCAAATCCGCAATCATATCCGTTGTGAACTACAAATGAAAGTCTTCATCGATGCAAATGAAGACAAACTCTCCAAAGCTTTAACACAAAAAAATCAAATCCTAAATGCAAACATAAACGTCTTAGATAAAGTTAAAGAAGATAATAAAACCCTCAAGGCAAATTTAGCATCAAAAATCGCTGAACTTGAAGAACTGAAAAATAATAATTTGGGAAACGATGAAAAACAAATCGCCGATTTAAAAGCAAAAGCTCAAAAAAACATAGAAAGAGCTTCTGAATATGAAAAAATGAATTTAAAACTAAAACAAAGATGGGCTCAAGCTAAGATGGAATTAGAAATAAAGAATAGGGAGTATGAAAAGCACAGAAGTGAGTTTATGTATTTGAAAAAAGTTATTGGGGCAAGTGAGGATTTGAGGAGTGTTAGCAAGAATACAGATAAAAGTGATAGAGGCGAAAAAGAAAGCTATGAGAGTAAGAGTGGGAGGACTACTAGAACACCTAATAAGACAATAGAAAGATCGATATCTCCGATTCCAAGTAGTTATAATCAGAGGCTAATACAAAATTCTAAAGCTACACAGAGTACGAAGAGGCTAGAAAAAAGTCCTTTGTCGAAAATACTTAAGACGAATTTGTCGAGGTATAAGTCTAAGTCGAGAATACCGATTTATGCGAATTTGAAGAAGTAGATTCATGAGTTAGATAGTTTTATTTTGGATAATAAGTGTATTGCTGAGAGAGAAGTTATGAATAGAGTTAAGGATATTGGTTTAGATATGAAAATAGGACCTGATATTTTGATATGCATTGATAATTATAATATGGACTATGACTATTTAACAACAATTTTTTAACTTTGCTTAATGATGATCTTTAGCTTCTTCTAATTTTGCATTCTTTATCGTAGCTTTTGCTCAGGTTTAAAGAGTCCATATTCGCTGAAGATTTTATTGATCTAGGTTTTTTAGTATTTTATCTTTTCAAAAGTAAATTTAAGCATGTATTGTCCAATGTAAGATTACGAATAGGCACAGGAGAATTTTATATTTTAGGATTAACTAGTGAAGGAGCCTGATAAAACAATAGAGATGACTTTGATTATCATATTGGCAATACTTTGATGTTGAAGTTTGAAAATTATTAGTTGAAATAACTTGAATAAAGCATAAGATTCTTGATTTCCAATATTATTAAAGAAAATAGCTACAAGATTAGAAGCATTACGAGCACTTGAAAATATTTCAATTTTTTATTCTCTTTTGATTTCTCTAGAATTTTTATCTTTCTTTTAATATAATAAGTCGGTTAGGGTGTTAGGGTGTTAGGGTGTTATATAGCATAAGCGACTAACTC
>MPUH01001698.1:0-10235 GCA_001970955.1 Stentor coeruleus | reverse complement strand
AAATATGCCTTGCTGTTGATTCGAATTCTTCTTCAAGCATAAATGGTGCAATCTTATCACGATGATCTATAGTTAAAGCTTTGTGAGAAAGTAACCTAGCAAATTTTATTAAATTCAAATCAAAGTCTATATCTTGAAGCTTGTAGTTGAGTTCATCAAAGCATTCAACACTATTCTCATAGTTGATCTTTCTTTTATTATATAATTGATTTATGAAATCGGTGATTTTGGTTTTACCTTGAATAAAATCTGCAGGGTAATCTTCTTCTCTAGTGTTTTGAAGACGCTTCATAAATTCATATATAGGAACTTCAGATTTGGGAGGATGAAATATTTGTATCATATAACTTGAAACAACAGCTCTATAATAACAATTTCCATCTCCTCTTACTTTTCTCCAGCCAGAATACTCATTTCTCAATGATTTAATGTTATTTACATAACTTCTTCTGAATCTGAACTCCTTTTCTGGAGTTTTAAGAGAAAGATTATTTTTGCTTATTGTTTTTGGGATATCCTCTTCGTCACATTTATCATAAATCAAATGTGATACCTTGCAAGTAAATTCAGGTTCATCAGAATTAGTCTGAGCTTGGCCAGCAATTACAAAAATATCCATTATAAATGTAGACAAATGATTAGTAAATTATCCAAATTATAAGCTATCGCTGAATTTATTGAAATATTAAATTCAGGTTCATCAGAATTAGTCTGAGCTTGGCCAGCAAATCCAAAAATATATTCCATTATAAATGTAGACAAATGATTAGTAAACTATCCAAATTATAAGCTAGTCTATATTTAAAAGTCAAGCCATGAATTTAAGTATTCACAATCAGCAGGGTTTATAACTCCATCAACTCTGCATTCAAACCTTAAATTGCAACCAAAGCAAGGCATCACTAAAGGATCATTGCAGAAAGCATTAACAACTTTATATTTCCCACCTTGTTCTTCAACTTCTCCTAGAGCAGACATAGACTTTAAAACTTCTTTAATATTTTCTTCTGATACATTCTTATTTACTTGCTGTCTTACATATTCAAGGACTTCTCTAATTGTTGAACTCTTATCACTTAATAAAAGCTTTATTTGATTACATAAATCCGTCATCAAATTGCTATCGAACTCTGAATTCGCAAATAGAAAACCTCCAGTAACTTCATTGTTTGGTTGCACACCTTTCACAAACCACATTTTTTTGTTTGAATTAACCGATTTCTGACTAAAAATCATACCTTCTTTTTGCAAACCTGTAAGAATTTTATTTATCTGCTGAATAGGAATTCCAGTCTTTGCTTTGATATCCCCATTCCATGTACCGTTTTCATTAGAATCCCTAACTATTTGTAATATCAAAATCTCAGCTCCTTCCATTCTCTGCATCTTATTTGTTTGATCTTTTGTTAAAACTTGATATATGACGTCACCTGATTCTTCACTTAAGGCAATTTTACCTTTAGATGCAAGGTTATTTAATGCTTGTACCTTAAGATCTAAATTTAGAGTTGATTCTAAAGCAATAAGTTCATTAAGACGAGAATCTGTGAGCTTGCCATTCTGTGTACAGAGCTTTATTATCAGTTCTTCCATTATTTGCCATTTTTTTTTCTAATTAAATTCAAATGTCGATGCTGTTGGAACATGAATGGAATGCTTGGTATGATCATTCAACACCAGGAAGATCAGCGAAAGATTATGATAAAGGGCTTTTTACTTTATGTACTGTGAAAAGTATTGAAGATTTTTGGGGATGTTATAATAACATGCCAGGTCTTCATGAACTTGATACAAAATGCGGCTTTCATTTCATGAGAAAAGGTATACGTCCTGTCTGGGAAGATACTTCTAATCATAATGGAGGCATATGGAAACTTAGAATCAAAAAAGAAGACGGAAGCCAAGTTTGGAAAGAGTTTTTAATGTCATTAGTTGGGGATATATACAAAGATACAGTTGGTGTTGATCTTAATGGAGTGAGTATTTCAAATAAACAATCTGAATATATACTAACAATATGGCAAAACAAAGATATTTACTCACAAGAGACAATTCAGTATTTTTTGGGTCTAACTCCCCAAATCACACTGATATCAGACCCAACCTACCAAAGTTGTCAGTTGCTTATGAAAAATAATAATTCTTAATCTTTTCATGAGGATTCTAAGGTAATTGTCTAAAAAATAAATGGGAAATTTAAATGATTTTAATCGAAAGATAAATTAACTAGTGCTTAAAATAGTATTTTGAGTCTTGATAATTGTAAAAGCGTCACTTATAGTGTTGTTAGCAGAAAGTAGCTGCTTCCAAACTAAATGAGTACTGTTTGTTGTAATCATACTAAATGATAAATCTTGTTGAACTGCAATTGTCCAAACTGGAGCTCCTGACATAGTCACAGGGTCATTAGGTCCATCATTCCCAGCACCACCAGTAACAATATAAATTGGCGCAGTAGGGTTAACAAAAAGATTTCCTACAGAAGGTCCAACAATATTCCCTTGATAAACTGGAGCTGATCTTTGATAATTATGTTCATGTCCACTGATATACAAATCAACTCCATATTGATTCATCATAGCTTCCATATAAGACTTGATTGTTGTTGCTTCTTTTCCACATGTCTTAGCTTTATCTAATGACATACAATACATAGGTCTATGTCCAAATACAACCATCCAAGGGTATTTATTACGATCTTCAGTACTTCTATTAAGTACAGATTTAATAAAACTCATCATATCCGGAAGTAAATCTGTTTCAGTTAAGAATGCCTCAGTATGTATGGCTAAAAATCTCACATAGCCTAAAGTAAAAGTGTAATACAATTTCGCCCCAGGCATGGCAAATCTAGCTAAATAATTAACATAAGAGTCAACAGCTTCATGATTCCCAGCACATACTTGATATGGAATATAACTAGCTACAGGTTGAAGATCTTGCATAAAAAGATCTCCCCATGTACTTGAATTAGAACATAAATTATAAGCCATATCACCTGCTTGTACTATAGCTTGAGCTCCATATGATTTAGCTATAGCTTGAATATCAGACCAAGAAGGTTTACCATCGAATTCTGTAGCCAAATCCCCATACATGAAAAATGTACTTGGGGTTGAATCAACTGGGACTTGTAATTGATAAGAAGAGCTAAATCCTGTTATATTGCATCCTACTTGATATGTATAGCTTCCTCCTACTGATAATTGGGATTGAACTGTGCTTATGGACCAAGAGTTATTCCCGTCCACGAATGATGAAGCACTACCAGAGTAGTATGTCCAATCAGTTGGTGTAGCTATACGAACTACTGATGTAGGTGTAGCTATGCGAGTACTCCATACAAATGATATTAGTCCAGGTGTCGATCCTAAAGACACATGGACCTGAACTTGAGTTTGGCTCAAGCATAGGGTGAAGCATAATAGCAGTGATAAATACCAGTAATTCATTATAATAGTCTGTAAATGATAGCTTTGCTAAGCTAACTTTATTTTCAACAGTAGGTTTGACGATTATGGTACGTTGTTAAACTTATATATTTGACATATTTTTATAAGAACATTTTTTATCTCTAAAAGATATGAAATAAGTGGATTTAAGCTTTGTTGGAATCAGAAGATTTTTATTGGAAATTAGAATTTTGGCCTTGGGTTTTTGTTTGGATTTCAGTGGATTTGGCTTGAGACTTGCGATAGGTTATGAAGATGTTGTTTGAAATTTGNGATAGGTTATGAGGATGTTGTTTGAAATTTGGAGTTTGGATTAAGTGGTTTTGTTTATTTTGGTTTTGATAGTGCTAGGAAAGTTTTATTTAATGATTTTTTCTTGAAGTAGGAATTATCGCTTAACTATTGTCCAGCCCTTGCTAATTTACCTTATATCCAAAAAGTATTTCTGATTGGAAATATTCAAATATACCAATAAAATGAATGCCAACGGAGGAGAAGAGGAATATGATTTCTTATATAAAATAGTTCTTGTAGGCGACTCAAACGTTGGAAAAACTAATCTGATATCGCGCTATATTAAAAACAGCCTTCCTAAAAACTCTAACCCAACAATCGGAGTAGAATTTGCAACAAGAGTTGTCCCTTTGCGTTCAGGAGGAACAGTAAAAGCTCAAATATGGGATACTGCAGGTCAAGAACGATATTATGCTATAGTATCGGCTCATTATCGTAGGGCAATAGGTGCATTACTTGTTTATGATGTGACGAATAATAAAACATTTGCTAATGCTAAGAAATGGATACAAGAACTAAAATCTAAAGCTGAACCTGAAATTGTTATAATGCTTGTTGGTAATAAGGTTGATTTAATTGAAAAAAATCCAGAGAAAAGAGAAGTCCCAGTTGAAACTGCAGAAAATTTTGCTAAACAAGAAGGGCTTATGTTTATTGAAACTTCAGCTTTTACTTCGCATCGTGTTAGGGAAGCTTTTGAAAGTCTGCTTGAAGAAATTTACAAAAACCAGAGGAATAAAAATAATAAAAGAGGTGACCCATTAAATCCTTTGGCTGAACAACCAAAAAATTCAAGCTGCTGTTCGTAGATAATAGGTAAATAAAAACATGATTAGCTTCATTTATTACTATTATTATGATTCTGAATTTCCTGTAAAGACTTCTAACCAAATTAAAGCAATAACTCTTCCATAAAGCTATATAAATCTTTGAGTTTTTCAACATTCCCATCAGGGCCGACATGAGCATTATTCTGATCTTCTTTTGCCTTTTCTATCATAGTATCATATCTTACAATTTGGTTTTGAAGTATTTTTAATTTTCTATCATAATCTGTTTGCAATCTTCTCAACTTTTCACTTTCTTCATTAACTATTCTTATTAACCTCTCATTACTAGGAGAATTTCCCCACAAATACTGTAATTCTCTTTCCTTTCTTTCTAATTCAGCTTCTTTTTCAGCTACTCTTTCCTCTCTTAAATATAAAGTTTTTGTATTATGTGCTGAGCTTTCAATAACCTCAGTACCTATCCTAGGTGCTTTTCGATAAATAGGGGGTTTTGAAAGATCTGCAGAATTCTCAGGAGATGACAATATTAAACTTTTTATCGGGGTATTTGTAGGACTATTCTGTGCTGAACTTGAATTCATTCTTCTTGGTATCGAAACTTTTTCTGTTGATTTAGACGAGTTAGTATTTGCTGTTTGCATTGAGTTAGAAGAAGGTGCAAATTGGCCTAAAGCTTTTTGGGTTTTTAAATCTGACAGTTTTGTATATAAATTTGATAATTTTACTGAATCGCCTTCACTTGAAGATTTTTCTAACTGACTGATTTCTTTTTGCAGCTCATTAATTTCAGAAACAATATGGTCAGTAAATTGACTACTGTTTTGATTTCTTATACGTCTCACTGAAGGTGAAGTCTCAGTTATTCTAGAAGCGCTACTTGGTCTTTTAGCTTCTGTTTGAGATTGTGTTGTTGATAATCTCTGTAATTGTGTTTTAATCATCGCTCGCATTTTTTCAAGTTTTCTCTTATATTTATCTATCTTTGATATTTCTTTTTCCACAACATCTTTGCTAGATTTTATTTCACTCATACTTTTTTCATATTCCCCTTGAAGCTTTAAAACATCCTCCTGGCGAAACTTAAGTTCAATTTCCTTCTCCATACTTTGCTGGAGTTTTTTCTGCGTTTGCATTTTAATAACTTGTATTTCTGCATTTTGCCAAGCTAAATTATTGCTTATCTCTTCACATTTTTTATGGTTTATCTTTAACTTCCTATAATTTTGTTCTAACAATGACCAACTCTTAAAATCCATAATATCCTTAAACTCTACACGTGTATTTGTTTGATTTTTTACTGGAGATAAATGTATTTCATCATTATAACAACTAATAATTTCCTTTTCAATATTCCCACAAAATCTATCAATAGCTTCATTAGGAATACTTAGTTTTTTCTTCAATTCAACAATTTGAGCTTGTAATTCATTTATTTTTTTCTCATAATTAACATTTTCCGAAACAAACTGCCCTGAACAAGTTTCTTTATGCGATATCTCCATTCCATAAATCGCTAAAGCATAATTTGTCCCAATAAATTTCAAATTCCCAAAATAATTTCCCCCTGATTCAATAACATCGATAATCCCTTTAACTTGTTTAGATAATTCATAAAGATCTTTCATTGTAATCTCTTTACATTCAGCTTCACTTTGCCTATAGAAATCCCCAAATGAAGATCTTATTTCAGAAAAATCTAAATCATTAGTCTCATGATTCCTAAACGCATCTGATCTCATATCTTCAAACTTCATCATTGCCCTATTGCATAAGTAATACAAGTCTTCATTACTATATTATTCTTACTCTTCATTAATAAAATACTTTTCATTCATAGAAAACCTTTCAGTCATTGAGATTTCTGTATCATCATAATTCCTTTTCTTCAAGCTTTCTTTTGTCGGTGAAAGCAGTTCAGAGTCATCACAACTCATTAAACTATTGCTCATAAACTCATTAATCCTCATGTTTAGACGATCTATTTGTGATTCAAGAGTTTCTTTTTCCAACACATCATTCCTAAATGGGAATTTCGACATTTACTATATTTTTTAAGTACTTAGGTTTTTATGTTAAAGTAAGTATTAAATATGGTATACTTATAGTAAATGAAAAGTTCTTCAGAATACCCATTAGAAAGATCTTGGACCATTTGGGAAATGTGGAACACGAGCGATACTTCGAATTATTCATCTAATATGAGGGCTGTTGGGACTTTTAATACAATGTGGGACTTTTTACAACATTGGGAAAACCTTCCACATTCTACTCCTAACTTTTATTTCTCGAATTTTAAAGAGTCTACTGAAAGGAGAATAGAAGGTGTTCCAGCTCCAATTGAATCTGTTGGAGTTTTTATGACAGGAGTTAATCCTGCATGGGAAGACCCTGTCAATGCAAAAGGCTCTGATTTCAGTATTAGGAAACCTATGGAAGAACATTTATTAAAAGATATATGGAAAAGGCTTGTTTTTACGCTTATTGGTGAAACTTTTCCATTTTCTGAAGATGTTATTGGGGTAAGAATAGTTGATAAACAGCGTAATTTTAAGTGTGAAGTTTGGGTAGGGTTTAATGCTGAAATTGAGTCTGATAAAACTAGCGTTTTTAGGAAGTGGATATGCGAACATTTTAACTTACAAAATAATGAAGTATTAACTAGTCTTCATGAAGTTAAATCTAAGAAACCTTAATTTTACCCTTGAATAATATGGATATTCTATAAATGAAATTATCTTAAAGTTTGTTTTTTAATATGTTGTTATTAGTATAAGTCTATTGATAAGATATAAAATAGATTAATAGTTTTTAAATGATGATGGGAGAATTTTGATAAAGGTTTTAGGATTTTTATATTTTAAATGGAAAATATACAGCAGAAGACTTATATAAAACCTCCAAGACATAGCTCAAGTAAACAACTGCAGGCGGTATTAGTTAATAGGAAATTAGGGGCTTTAAAAGTTTCATCTAGGTCTCCATCAATAAATTCTCTAAATACTTCAATTAAATCTGATAGTTCTCGTCCTCGTTCAAGCTCACAAAGAAGAAAACGTTATTACAGTCAATCAACAATTCCTAAAATTTCAGCATCATCGTGGTGTATAGTAGACAAATCTTCAGGTACACTTATTTACGGACATAACGATTGTGAAATCCGAGAAATTGCAAGCCTAACCAAAATAATGACCTGTATTGTGGCTATAAACCTAATTAAAAACTCTGAAAAAAGTACATTCGACACTAAAGTTAAAATTTCTCAGAAAGCTTCATCTATGATAGGTACTTCAGCTGAACTTCGTCTAAATGATGAATTAACAATAAAAAGTTTACTTTATGGACTTATGCTTCCATCAGGAAACGATGCAGCTTGGGCACTTGCTGAGTTTTTCGGTACAAAAATTGCCCCATCATCAAATAAACCAGTGAAAAGATTTATAGGAGAAATGAATAAAACTGCAAGAGAAATTGGGCTTATATCAACACATTTCGCTAATCCTCATGGACTTGCTTATAAAAAGAATCTTTCAAATGCGAGAGATGTGGCAAAATTAACTTGTTATGCTATGAAAAATGAGATTTTTAAATCTATTGTTAATACTAGGGTTTATGCTGTTGAAGTTAAGAATCTTGATGGGAGTTTAAGATTACAAAGCTGGGAAAATACAAATAAGCTACTTGGTAAAGGATTTGATGGAGTGAAAACTGGAATTACGAATACCGCGGGACCATGCTTGTGTACTAGCTCTAGTAAAGAACCAAGTGTAGTTATAGTGCTTCTTAATTCAAAAAGTATGGAAGATAGGTGGGTTGAGGCTAAAAAATTGCATGAGTGGGCTAATTTGAAATACTTTTAACTTATAAATGGAACCAGAGAAGTATTCAACTCTGTCAAACCCCGAAGTTTTAACAGGGCTCAAAAGCAAAGAAAGTGAGAAATCCAGTGCATCATTCAACTTACCAAAAAGCGCTAGTAAGGTTCGTAATTGGCAGTGGGCATATCCTACAATCGAAGGTGTCCCTCCAAGTCCAAGAGGAGGACATACAGCAACCCTAGTTGGCGCATCTCTGATAATATTTGGTGGACATTACTATGCAGGGAAAAATGATGGTTTTGTGTACTTAAACGACACAATAGTCTTAGATGTTAATGACAATCGATGGTATAGACCAAAACTTAATGGTATACCTCCAACTCCTAGATATGGTCATACAGCTGTACTTGCAGGTTCAAGAATAGTTGTTTTCGGTGGAAGAGGCGAAAATTCTCAACATTTTCGTGATCTTCATGCTTTGGACCCTATAACAATGACTTGGTATCAAGGACCTGAAGGTGGTAATGCCCCAATGGGAAGATTAAACCAAACAGCAAGTCTTATTGGCACTAAAATGTATATTTTTGGAGGCTGGAACAAAGATGTTTTCTTCAATGATTTACATGTACTTGATCTAGCCGCCATGGCATGGACTCAACCAGAAACCTCAGGACCAGCTCCATTACCTCGTATGGGGCATGTAGCTGTTGTTGTTGGTAACAATATTCTTATTCAAGGAGGTTTCTTTTATGATAAATCTAAACCTTCAGATAATCGTATGGGTTCACGGCTTAAAGAATCATATTTAAATGATCTTAGAGTTCTTGATACTGAAACATTTGTTTGGAGCCGTTTAAGAGTATCAGGTGTACCTCCACGTCATTGTTATGGTCATACAATGGATATTTCTGGTTCTGATATTCTTGTATTTGGGGGATATGGAGTTTTTCAAAAGCAGCAAGGTGATGTAACAGATTATTTTATTGTTCTTGATACAGATTCTATGGCTTGGAATAGGAAAAAATGTACTGGAAACGCACCACAACCGAGATATGGACATTCTTCAACACCTATTGGCCCACATTTACTTGTTTTTGGTGGATGGGAAAAAATGAAAGCTATGAATGATGTGTTTGTCATAAGAGATCTTTCGGCTATTGCTGCAAAACCTGAGTAAGTAAGAATAGATAATAAGAAATGAATAAAAAGCCTTTTGGATATTTGAGGAATCAGGTATAAAGTAGATTAAATGTTGAATATAGGTAATAGCTTAGGATTATATAAAGAGTATGAGATTTAGTTTTGTTTTAATATATAAAATTAATTTCAGGTTTTTTTTGAGAAGGATTTGAAATGCTATTGAATTGATTTATGGAATTTGTAGTAATTACTTGTTGATATAATTTGTTTAAAGTAGTTATTTTATGAATTCAAAAAAAAAAAATTTTAATGTTACTTTTTCTATTGATTGTTTTTATCTAAAAAATCATCCTTTCAACCTTGCTTATATTCAAAATTACTTTTTAAAAATATTATAATAATGTTAAGTTCTATGCTATATATTGAATATGAAATGCTGAACCAACTATTAAAAATTAACCTTTTATAATAAATAATTTAAGAGCATTCTAATCTAATATTTATCAGAAGATATGATGTGTGTATTAATGAATAAAAATTAGCTTGATTAAAGTATGTTTGGCTTAAAGACATTAAAACACAATTTTAGATTTTCTAATTTCAAATAAATTAAGAAAATATAAGTTTTGTATTTAAATGGTGAGTATAAAAGTTTAAAGTAGGTGGTAGTTAAGGTGGCATGGTTTAAACCTTGTCTGATCGAGGTTTGTTTGTCCTACGATCTCTTTCTTTAGGCAGATTCG